>JAQOWT010000107.1:0-49696 GCA_030407085.1 Trichopria drosophilae | reverse complement strand
TTGATATTATTTTAAATGGATAATTTGAAACATTTCAAGACCAGCCTCGATGTGCGCACTTGAATAGACTGACCTCCAGGGCCCTCTGAAGACTACTTATGCGATTTTGATGACGTTAGGCAACATCAAATCGCGTGCATTTTTGATATTATTTTTAATAATTTTTTTTAACCATTTTTCAGTCCTGTGTCGTCGCTCGCACTTCAATAGATCGCCCTGCGCGAAAATCGTCGATTACTCATCGGTCAGTTTGATGACGTTAGGCAACATCAAATCGCGTGCATTTTTGATATTATTTTAAATGGACAATTTGAATCATTTTAAGACCAGATTCGATGTCCGCACTTGAATAGACTGACCTCCAGGGCCCGCTGAATACTACTTATGCGATTTTGATGACGTTAGGCAACATCAAATCTCGTGCATTTTTGATATTATTTTTAATAATTTCTTTTAACGATTTTTCAGTCCTGTGTCGTCGCTCGCACTTCAATAGATCGCCCTGCACAAAAATCGTCGATTACTCAGCGGTCAGTTTGATGACGTTAGGCAACATGAAATCGCGTGCATTTTGCATATTATTTTCAATGAATTTTTTAACGATTTAGCAGACCTGTGTCGTCGCTCGCAGTTTAATAGATCGCCCTGCACGAAAATCGATGATTATTCAGCGGCCAATTGGATGAATTTAGGTAACATCAAATCGCGTCCATTTTTGATATTATTTTAAATGGACAATTTGAAACATTTTAAAACCAGTCTCGATGTCCGCCTTTGAATAGACTGACCTCCAAGGCCAGCTGAAGGCTACTTATGCGATTTTGATGACGTTACGCAACATCAAATCGCGTGCATTTTTGATATTATTTTAAATGGACAATTTGAAACATTTTAATATTATTTTTAATGAATTTTTTAACGATTTTTCAGTCCTGTGTCGTCGCTCGCACTTCAATAGATCGCCCTGCACGAAAATCTATGATTATTCAGCGGCCAATTTGATGAGGTTAGGCAACATCAAATCGCGTGCATTTTTGATATTATTTTAAATGGATAATTTGAAACATTTTAAGACCAGTCTCGATGTCCGCACTTGAATAGACTGACCTCCAGGGCCCGCTGAAGACTCCTTATGCGATTTTTATGACGTTAGGCAACATCAAATCTCGACAACTTTTTGATATCTACTTTTAATGGACTTTTTTAATTACGTATATTATCGGTACCAGATTACAGTACCCCCTCTCTGAATACAATGAAGTGTGCTGACTCATTCCGATTAAATCAGCTGTTTGATAGGCATAGGGCAAACAAATCCGTGTTAAATCTTGTTAATCTCAAATTTTTTCCCATATATAACATTAATTATATAAATATCACATAATAAACTGTCCCAAGCCAACAAACAATACTTCTCTAAGACAACCAATCCAATTAATACAATTTTATCCTCACCAACAATTAAATTCTTTAACATCCCCATCATAACCTCACAAAAACCCATTCAAAAAACCTTCAAACTCTCCTATACTATATCTATCCACTATATTCACATCATCAACAACTCTTCATTAATCCAAACTTACCCACCGACTTACAAAATAACAACAAAACCCATATGTCCCAAAATCACAAACTCCTCATCATAATCCCAATCATCATACTTTGATCTTTCAAAATTTCAAATCATCTAACTTCCAACAAATCTATAAAAATACATCAAAACCCATTCAAAATCCCCAAAAAACTACACCTATATCAATACTCTCACTTTATCCTCACAACATTCAAATCATATAACTTCCCACCACATATCAAAACTACAACAAAACCAAAAAAAACCTAAAAATAAATATTATATATCCCATAATATTCCCCATATCCCCAACTTTATAATATTAACTTTCCCCACACTCTATAAAAATCAAACAAAACCATTCCCAAATCCCCAAACCTCTAATATAACAATACTCATATTTTTCATCACACAAATTAATTAATTTTAACTCCCTCCAAACTTCTCAAAAACCATTCAAAAACTTAAATCCTTCTATATATATTAACACTATTTTCACATATACAATTTCCATATCCAAACTTACCCACCACTTACAAAATAACAAAAACCATTAATATCCCAAAACCTCCTCAAAAATTCAATCATATCACTTTCTATCTCCAAATTCAAATCATATTACACCATTATCTAAATACAAAAAATGCAATCCAAAAAACTTCAACTCCTCCATATACTATATCACACTCATCATCTCCCACTATCAACACTCTTACAATCATCTAACTTCCACCATCTCAATAATCAAACAAAACATCACAAATCCAACTCTTAATATATAATCAATCTACTTCTATCTTCAAACATTAAAATCATTTAACTTCCCACACTTATACAAAATCAACAAACATTCAATCCCAAATCCTCTAACATCATACATCATATATTTATATCCTCACAACTAAAATATTCAAATTCATCATTATAAAATAAACACAACCATTAAAAAACCCTAAACTCTCATACTATACTCACTCTAACCACTATATCTCCCACTCATAACAACTTTACAATTAATAAAACTTACACCCACTTACAAAAATAAACAAAACCATTTCCCAAACCCCACAAACCTCCCTAATAATACCTCAATCAACTTTATTTTATTTCACACATACATATTAACTAAATCATTATCAAAAAACAAAAACATCCAACTCCCCAACTCCTACATATAAACAATACACTTCATCACTTTTATCTCACAACATTAAATTATCTTAATTCCATCCACTTATCAAATCACAACAAATCATTCCCAATCCCAAATCCCTAATTCATATCAATCACTCATAAAACTTTAATTCAAACAATCTCAATCATTACTACCATTATAAAATAACAAAAAACCTTCCAAATACAAACCACTAACTCATATCATCATTCATCACCTTCTATATCTACAACTCTCAAAATCATACACTTCTCCACCAATTTAAAAACAAACAAACCATTCACCAAATCCACAAAACCTTTCTAATATATAATCACTCATCACTTATATCCTCACAACATTCAAAACATTAATCCCAACCATTATAAAACACCACAAATCCATCCAAAAAACTCAAAAACTACCTATACTATATACACTCATATTCCCCACTATAACCTTTAACAAATCAATTCAATTCCACCATTACACAAAATCACAACAAAACCATATCACAATCCCAAATTCCTAATATACTAATCAAATCATTCACTTTTCATCTCACAACATTCAAAATCATCTATTCAACCCATTCAAAACCTACACAAAACTCAAAAAACTCAAAGATCTTCATTATTATCAACACTAATATCCTCCCATCATCAAACCCTTTTCCAAAGTCATCTAACTTCAACCATTATCAAAATCAACAAAAACCACAAAACAACCTCAAATACATATCTATTAACACTCTATTACATATCAACCACCTTTACTAATTAATACTAACTACACCATCTAAAAAATAACAACAAAACCCATTCCAAATCCTCAAAACTCCTAATCATACTAATCACCATATTTCTATCATCAACCAACATCTCAAAAACAATTAACTCCACCTTATAAATAATAAAAACCAATAAATCAAAACCTCTAATCTTACCTCCCATAACTAATCACCTTACCTTCCACACAAACATTTAATCATTAACTTCCCCACTTATCAAAAATCACAACAAAACCCATTCACCAAATCAAACTTAATATAATCATCATACTTTTTCAAATTAAAATATCTACTTCCACCATTTCAAAATAAAACAAAACCATCAAAAAACGCTCACTCTCATATAAATATCAAATATATTCATCATCAACACTCATTCCATCATTAATTCCAATTACAAAAAATCACAAAAAAACATTCAAAATCCAAACTCACATACATCCATCACTATCACTTTATATCATCAAACATTAAAACATCTAACATCCACCAACTTATAAAATACACAAAACCATTCCCAAATTCCAAAATCTCCTACATCATATCCAATCACTCATCATTTATATCCTAAAACATCAAAATCATTCCTAACTTCCCATCCATTATAAAATCTACAAAAACATAAAAACTAAATTATATATACTATCTAAACATATATCTCCATATCAACATTTCATAATCCCAACTTACATTACAAAAATAAACAAACCATTCCAAACCCCAAAACCTCTACTATATCCCTCTCTCATTTTATCTCACCACATCTCAAAATAATTTATTCACCCATGCATAATACACACAAAACCCATTTCCCAAATCCCCAACTTATACTTATCAAATCACTCATACCACATTCTTTCTCAAATCTCAACATCATCTAACTTCCCATCCATTACCAAAATTACAACAAAACCTCCCACAAAAAAAACTCAAACCCTCCTTATAACTAATCCTAAACATCATATTCCAATTCAAATTTATTATTCAAACTTACCACCATCATAAAAAAAAAAAACTTCCAAATCCAAAACCTACTCATATCAATCCATTTCATACCTTTTCACTTACCACATTCAATATCTAACTTCCCCACCCATCTATACAAAAATACAAAATAACCCATTCCCAAATACCAAAAAAAAAAAACCATCCAAAAAACTAAAATACTATATATATAACCACTCATCAATTTCCATACTAAACCACATTTACTAATCAACTAATTCCCCACCCATTATCCATAAACTACAACAAAACACATTCATATCCCAAAACTCCTATAATACTCAATCACTCATCACCTTTTTATCCTCAAAACATTCAAAAATTAACTTCCACCATCTATAAAAAAAAAACAACCCATTCAAAATCCAAACTTCCTACAATATAATAAATTCACTTTATATAATCACACATTCAAAATCATTAAATTTTTTTTTTTTTTTTTTTTTTTTTCTACACTTAATTCCACCATTATCAAAAAATAACAAAACCATAAACAACTAAAACCTAATATATAATATCAACACACTATCAATTTCAATCAACACTTACCTAATCAAATAACTTCCCACCCATTAACACCCAAACTAAAAAACCATTCCCAAATCCAAAACTCCTAATATATAATCACTCATCATTTTTCTCACAACATTTAAAAAAATCATTAACTTACCACCACTTATCCAAAAATCACAACAAAAACCATACACAAATCCAACCTCTAACTTAATATATCCACTTATCACATTAATCCTCACAACATTACCAAACTTAACTTTCCACACTTCTCAAAAATACAACAAAACCCTTCCCAAATCCCAAACATCTCCCCTAATCATATAATCCACTCTCAACTTCCTAACCTCACACATCTCAAATATTAACTTCCACATTAAATAAAATCACAAAAACATTCCAAATCTCAAACTCTAATATATTAATCACTCATCAATTTCTATCTCTACAACTCCTCAAAAAATCTAATTCCCACATCTATTAAATACAAACAAAAATTCACAATTCCCAACTCTAATATATCTCATCACTCATCACCTTTATATCCAAAACCATCTAATCATCTAACTTCAGCACTAATCAAAAATCAACAAAACCATTCCTAATCCTCAAAACCTTCTCATCTTATTAATCATCATCACTTTATATCCCACAACCTTCAACAATCATTCCTAACTTCCCACCTATCAAAAATACAACAAAACACTCCCAATCCCAAAATCATTATAACCTTATCAATCCACTTAACATTTCCATATCTACACTTAAAATATCTAACTCACCATCTAAAAAATTACACAAAACACATTTTCAAATACAAAACTCTAACTCATATCATCACTTCATCACTAAATCAAAAACATATAAATCAACAATAAATATAAAAATCACAACAAAACCATTCACCAAATCCCAAACTCTAACCATATCAATTCATAATCCCTTTTATCCTACAATTCAAAATCATCTACTTCACCCCATTCTAAAATCAAAAAAAGACATCACCAACCTCAACTATATCAACACACTAATCAACCATATATCTCCTTAACACATTTACCAATCATCAAACTTACCATTAAAAAATCAAAACAAAACATTCACTAAATCCAAAAATTCTAATCTAACAATCCAATATCACTTTTTCCTCACAACATTTAAAATCATTAACTTTCACACCCCCATTATCCCAAAAATCAACAAAACACATCACAAATCAAATCTCTACATCAATCCATCTTCATACTTTATATCCTAACATCCAAATCTTAACTTCAACCCACTCTTAAAATCACAAAAACCACAAAAACTAAAACTCTCTAAATATAATAACATATATCTCCCACTATCAACAACTTTCAATTAATCAAACTTACACATTAAAAAAATAAAAAACCCATTCCAAACCAACCTCTACTATCATAATCCACTCATACTTTTATCTAACACATTAAATCTCTAACTTCCCATATTATAAAAATAAACAAACCATTGCCAAATCCCCAACACTCTAAACTCATACACTCCATCATATTATATCCTAAAACATCTCAAATCATCTTCTTCCATCATTATCAAAAATACACAAAAACACTTCCAAAATCCAAACTCTAATATACTCATCCACTCATACACTTCTATCTAAAATCTCAACATATCTAACTTCACCATTATAAAAATACCAAAAAACATTCCAAATCCTAAAAACCATAATCATATAATCCACTCATCCCTTTCTCCAATCCTTAACATTCAATAACATCTAACCTTCCCACCATTATCATAACCAACAACAACCATTCCAATCCCAAAACTTTTCTAACTATCACTCCAATACTCATAATTAATCCATCTCACAAATCTCAAATTCATCAAATACAACCATTAACAAAACAAAAAATCCAATCAAAAAACCTCAAAAATAAAATACTATAATCCAACATCACTTTCCCCATCTCAACATTTACCATAATTAACTTCCACACCCTTACCAAAATCAAAAAAACCATTCACCAAATCCCCAAAATTCTAATATATCCAATACAACTCATACCTTTTATCCTCACAACATTCAAATCATCTAACTTCCAACCCATTATCAAAAATCACAAAAAAACAATCAAAAACTCAAACTCTCATTATACTATCAAACACTCATCCATCTCACACTCATCAACCAACTTTCCAATCATCTCACTTCCACACCATTATCAAAAATCACACAAAACCCACAAAAACCTCAACACCTATATCTCTCATCACAACACTCATCATCCCTCCCACTATCAAACACTTTACTAATTATCTAAACTACCACCATTACAAAAATCACAACAAAACCATTAAATCTCAAATCCTTCCTAATCACTATAATCCACCCATACCCCCCCCCCCCCCCCCCCCCCCACTCCCCTTTTTAACCTCACAACATCTCAAAAAATCTAACTTCCCACCATTATCAAACAACAAAAAATCACACCAATAACCCATCCCATTCCCCAAAAACCTTTCCTAATCATACAATCACTCATCACTTACATCCAACACCAACATTTAATCATCTAATTCCCCCCATTATCAAAAACACATCAAACCCATTTCCAAATCCCCAACCTCTTAAATATCACAATCACTCTCATCTCATCTACACATACAAAATCATTCAAACTTACACTTAAAAATACACAAAAACATCAAAAACACTAACTCCTCATATACTATATCAACCACTCATATCCTCATCTACCACTTTCCCAAATCTCACTTCCACCATTAACAAATCACAACCAAACCCATTCAAATCCCCAAAACCTCCCATAATACTCATCATACTTTATATCCTAACATCTCAAAAACCATCTAACTTCCCACCTCATATATAAAAATCACACAAAACCTTCACAAATCACCCCCAAAATCTTCCTCAAATCATATCATCATCATCACCATTATATCCTACAACATCCACATCATCTAACTTCCAATCAATATCAAAAATCAACAAACACCAAAAACATCAACTTCATATCTACCTATCTAAACACTCCATATCTCCTTCTCCAACAATTTCAATTAATCAATTACCCACCATTATCCAAAAATCACAACAAACCCCTTCCAAATCCCAAAACTCCTACCTCATACTCCAATCACTCATCATTTTATCATAACACTTCAAAATATCTTAACTTCACATTATCAAAACACACAACAAAACCCATTCCCAAATCCCAAACCTTCCTAACCCCCCTCATTCTAAATCATCCTACCCTTATCATACAACATTCAACATATCTAACTTCCCATCCCATTACCAAAATTCACAACAAAAAAATCCAAAAAACCCCTAACCCCCTCATTATTCGATCCTCAACACTTATCCATCCTCCCATCATCACAACTCATTCCATTCATCCAAACTTACCCCACATCTACCAAAAATCAAACAAATACACATTCCCACAATCCCCAAAAACCTAATATATAAAATCAACTATACCTCTATCTTACAACAATCAAAATCATCTAACTTCCACACATCTATCAACACTATCTATAAAAAAAAACAATATATTAATAATCTTATCTCACATATATCACAATCTTCAAAACATAATACTCCACTCCCACTCACCTAATAATCATTAATTCTTAACTAACAACCCCTTTTCCATTCATTAAACCCCTAAACCAATAAAAACCACAACCCCATTCTCTCAAATATAAAAACCAACACATTTATACCACACAAACTATTTTTTCAAAACCCATCTCTCTTCCCTTAAAAACCCCTAACCCCCAACAATCCCAACACCCCATACCTTAAAATAATACCTAAACCATCCACCTAATAAACACTATTCAATTCTTACCCTACAACCTTTTTCATTATTAAACACATAACAATACAAACCACCAAACCCATACTCCCTCAAATCATAATCACCACACCACTACCCACTAATCAAATTAAGTACAGTTCGAATTCTTACCTAACAACCTATTTACCACCAAATTTAAACCCATAAAACCAATAAAAACCCACACACCCCAATTTCCTTCCATCATAACACCACCAATTCTATCACCACATCAAAATATCTTTTCAACAACCCATTTTCTACCTTAATCACCACTCACCCCCCAAAATCCCACCCCTCACATACCTCCTCAAAAGAATCACCTTTTTTTAACCACCCCAATACATCTACATTTCTTCTTATAACAAACTTATCTTACCACTTCATTAACCACTAAACCAAAAAAAACCCCACAAACCACATCCTCTAATTCATAATACCTACCACCACCATCACCTACTAACCTCTTATTCTTACTAACAACCTAATCTTCATTTTCTATTAAACCACATAAAACACAATACCAAACCCTCCCAAACCACTTCTCTCAATTCATATTTACTACAACCAAATTAATCTACCAAACATCAAATTTCTCTTAACAATCTATTCTTTCTCAATTAAAACCACACTAGACCCCACCATACCACCCCACACTCACAACAAGCCCTTCTCTAATAATAATACCCTTCACCCACCATACCTTACTAAACCTTTTATTTATTACTAACATCCTATCTTTTTAATTAATCCATAACCCAACAAACCCACACACCCCCATCTCCTTCAAATAATAATACCTACACCCCCCCTCCACCTACTAAATATCTTCATTCTTATAACAACCCTATTTCATTCCTTAAACCCATAAACAAACAAAACACAAACCCCATCTTAAAATCATAATCACCTACACCCCATCTCTACTACAACCTCTTTTTCTTACTATACAAACTAATTTCATATATTACACCCCATAACATAAAACACACACCCATTCTCTCAAATATAATCCACTACCCCCCATCTATCTACAATCTCAAAATATCTTTTCAACATTCCTATTCTTCCTACTTCATCCATAACCACACCAAACAACACCTCTCTCAATATAATACCATAACCCAATTCCTATCTACCACATCAAAATATCTTTTAAAACATCCATCCCCTATCTCTCTCGTAAACCATAACCCCAACCACCACACACTCCTATTCTTCAAATCATATTACTACACCACTCACCTCCTAAACTTTTCATTTTATACCACCTATTTTTCTTATTAACCATAAACCCCAACACACCCACCACACCCATTCTCCTCACTCATATTACTACACCCAATTTACCTACCCACATCCACATATTTATCAAAATCTATTCTTTCATTACAACCCCATAAACCCCCCACACAAACCATTCTCATAAAACATAATCTACACCCATTCACCTACTAAATCTTTATTTTACTAAATCTATTTTATACTTTACCAAAACCCACCCACACCCCCCCATCCATCATTCAAAATCACTACACCACTACATTCACCTATAATTTTACTACAACAATTTCCATCAATTAAACCTAAACCCCCAATAAAACCCAAACCCATCCTACAATATAATACACGACCCACTACTATAACTATTCAATTCTCATAAAAAATCTTTCACTCATTAATTCTACACAATACACAAACCACCACCCCATCTTCAATTATACCACACCCATATACTACCCAATTTTATTTGACTTATTTTTAAAAAAAACAAAAAAACCCCCCCTTACTTCCATTTCATTCAAACCCATAAAACCATAAAACCCTCACACCCCATATACAATCAAATACAAACATTCACCTACAACCAATTTTCCATTTAACTAACCAACTATTTCCATCCAATTAAACCCTAAAACCCATACAAAACCAAAACACCCCCATTAAAATAATCACACCCAACAATTTTATCACACTCAAATCTCTTTACACCACCCAATTTCTTTAATACCACTAACCCCTAACTATCCCACACATCCCCATCTTCAAACAAAATAACCTACACCCAATCACCTACATACTATTATTCTTAATAACAACCTATTTCACTTATTATTAACCATTAAACCCAAACCACACCACAACCCCCATCATTCAAATCATAAATTATACACCCATCCACTCCTAAATCTTTATTCTTATACAACCCTATCTTCCTTCTATTAACCCCCCAAAACCCAAACACAAACCACCACACCATTCCTTCCAATTATATTCCCTCAACCATCCTATCTACCACATCAAAATCTCTTTCAACAATTCCTATCTTTTCTTCAAAACCCCATAAACCCAACAACCCCACACACCTCCCCATCCTACAAATCATATTCACTACACCCAAATCACTTATAAATTTTCATTCTTACTAACTCATTTTCCATTCTCATTAAAATCCATAAACCCACACACACCCACACCCATCACTCAAATTATAATACCTACACCTCCTATAAACTATTTTTCTTACTAACAACCTATTTCCATTATTAAACCCCATAAACCCAATACAAACCACAACACCCCATCCCTTCAAATCATAATACTAAAAACCCATGGATACTATTCTTTTCCATTTATTACTACACAACCCTAATTTACAACCAAGAACCCAATAAACCACAATACAAAACCCAACAACACCCCATCTATAATATAATAAACTACACCCCACTACACATACTAACCTCTTACATTCTTACTAACACCTTTTTTCCCCACCTCTCAATTAAACCCTCAAACAAAAAGACACAACCAAAAAAACCCAAAATCTATCCGCAAATCATAATAACTAACCCCAACTCAAACTACTACTCTCTTCATTCTTACTAACATCCTAATTTCCTCTCTCTAACATAAAACCACACAAAAACCCCACACCCCCCCCTTCACTCTCAAAATTAATCCACTACACCCACTCTCACACCCTACCACAATTTTATTCTTACTTTAAAAACCTCCTTTCCATCTCATAAACCCATAAACCAATATTACCAACCCAACCAACCCTCCATCCCTCTCAAATCATAATCAAACACACCCAACTCCACAATACTAAAACTTATCTTATTCTCATAACAACCTATTTCCACACTTAATTCCCATAAACAATACCAAACCCCACCACACCCCCATCTAAAAATCATAAACCACCTACACCCATCCCCTACAAACTTTTATTCTTACTAACATCCTATCTTCCTCTATCATTCAACCCATAAACCCCAAACAACCCCCACCCACCCCCATCACTTCAAATACATAATACTAACCCCTCACTACAAATTTTCCTTATTACTAACATATTTCCTTTCATTAAAACCATAACAATACCCAAACCCACCAAAACCCATCTCTTAAATCATAATACTACACCCATCAATTACCACCTCTTCAAAACCATTCACTCAAAATCTATCTCTCCTTCATTCAACCCCAATAACTCCCAACAACCCAACACACCCCCATCTCCTCAAATCATAATACCTAACACCCCACTCACTTAATAAATTCTTTTTTTACTAACTCCTATACATTCATATTAAACCCTAAACCCCAACAACAAATCACCACACCCCCATATCTTAAATTCATAATACAACCCATTCACCTACTAAAATTTTCCATTCTTAATTACAACCCTATTTTATTTATTATAACCCTAAAACCCCAATACAAACCCCACCAAAACCATCCTTTCAACATAATACCAACCACCATCTTCTACCTATCAAAAATCTCACCTCAAAAATCTATTTACTCCCTTCACCCCCCCTAACCCCCCTCAACCCCCACCACAACCCTAAACCCTATACAAAACACCACACCCCATCCTTAAAACATAATACCACAACATACCTAACTAACTTATTAATTTTATAACTAACCCTTTTCCACTCTCATTAAAAACCCCATAAACCAATACAACTACCCCACCACACCCATTTCTTCACATATACACCAACACCAATTTTTATCCACCACCCAAAATATCCCTTTCTCAACAACCTTTTTCTCATTAAAAAAACCCATAAAACCCCCAACCAATTCCCACCACACCTATACTTCAAATCATAATACCTAACACATACTACTAAATTATTATTCATACTCACCCCTATACATTCATTAAAACCCATAAAACCAATACAAACCAACCACCCCCATCCTTCAAATATAATAACCACACCCCATACCAAAAACTTTTCCATTCTTACCTAAAACCTATTTCCATCAATTAAACCCCATAAAACCAATATCGCAATGTGACCACCACACCCATCTTCAAATCATAACACCCAACCCCCAATTTATACAACCTCTCAAATATTTTTTAAACAACCCATTCTTCTCCTAATACCACTAACCCCCAACCATCCCACCCACATCCCCATTTAAATCATAATACCCTACCACCCATCCACCTATAAATTCTTATTTAATAACAACCTATCTTTCCATCTAATTACACCACATAAACCAACACAAACCCCAACACACCCCCATCCTCTAAATCATAATACACTACACACACCAACTCACTACTACCAACTTCTATTCTTACTAACCAACCCTAACTCATTTTCTATTAAACCCATAAACCCAATACCAAACCCACACCCCCCCATTCTCTCAAATCATATTACTACACCAAATAATCAACACTACCTCAAATCTTTTTCTCACACAATCCTATCCTTTTCTCCTTAAAACCCAATCACCCCAACAACCCCCACCACCCTCCCCATCCTTCAAATTCATAATACCTACCACCACTACTTACTAAAAATTTTAATTCTTACTAACATCACTATTTCCATTCTCATTAATTCCCATAACCCACACCCATCCAACCACAACCCCCAATCCTCCTCAAATTATATACCCTAACCTCACTACTAACAATATATTCAATTTACTCAAAAACCTATTTCCCACTTTCATTAACCATAAACCCAATACCAAACCAAACACCCCACTCTTCAAATCATAATCACACTACACCCCATCATACTACATCTTTTTTCTTACTATACAAACCCCTATTTTCCATCTCATTAAACCCATCACCAATACCCCAAACCCCACACACACCACATCTTACAAAAATCATAATCACCTACCCTCCATTATCTACCATTCAAATATCTTTTCAAATTCTATTCTCTCCTACCCTTCATCCCCAATAACCACCCAACAAACCCACCACCCCCAATCCCCTTTCAACTCATAATCACCTACCACCCCCCCATTCCTATCTTCCACAACTCAAAATATTTTTCAAAATCCCATCTCTCTTTCTTATACACCACCCTAACCCCCCTAACCAACCCCCCACCACATCCCCATTCTTCACAATCATAATACCCCTACACCCCCCCCATCACTACTAAACTTTTTATTATTACATACCCCAAACTATCCTTCCATTATCATTAACCCCACATAAACACCAATAAAACCACACACCCCCCTTCATCTCAAATCATATTAACTACCAACACATCCTATCTACCACCTCAATACTATCTTTTAACAAATCTATCTCTCTTTCCCTACATTCCAATCACACACTATAAAAACCGCCAACAACCCCTCCCACAACCCCAATCCTTCATATCATAATACCTATCCCACCTACCAATACCTACTAAAACCTCTTCCATTCTTACCTCCTAATCCCTATCTTCCCTCTATTATACATACCCCACAAACCCCAAATCAACCCACCACACCACCCAATCCTCTCAGATCATTATACCTACCACCCCATCATCTACCACAACTTTTAATTATTACCCTACCTCACCTATTTCTCACTCTCCATTACTTAACCCAGTTTTACCACCCATTTACCCTAAACAACATCAACACACCCACTCACCTTATATATTCATTATGCACATTTCCAACACCCATCAAACTACTTACATATTTTATTTTCACCCTATAATATAATATCTTCATCACTCATCATTACATGTCAAATAAACCTAGTCAACAAAAACCTACCTCACCACAATCTCTAATTCATAATCCTACCATCCATCCACCATCAACATATATCTACTTGTTTTCTTACTGATAAACCATACTTCCATCGAGTACATTTCATCCCTTGAATCATTTCATTACCATATACACCTCACACCATTCTCTATGTCTTACTCCTCCACCTACTCAACATCCACCTAAAAACTTTCTCATTATTATCTCTTTACACAATCTCATTCTCCATACACTATTACAACCACATAAAACCCAAATTCCAAACCCACCACACCCATTCTTCAAATCAAAACAACCCAATTCTATCCACCACCACCTAAATAATCTTTTCAACAACCCATTCTCTCCTCCCTTACATCAAATAACCCCCAACAATCCCAAACATCCCATCTTCAAACATAATAACCACCCCCAATCACCTACTACAACTCTTCCATTTTAACTAACAACTATTTCCATTCATTAAACCATAAACCACAACAAACCAACATCACCCCATCTTCAAATCATAAATACTAAACCCATACCTATACCACACTTTTCATTCTTACTACAAATTTTTCTCTCTCATTAAACCAATAAACACAACAAACCCCAAACCCATTCTCTCAATCATATTACCTACACCAATACTATTACACACTCAAAATATAATTTTCAAAATCCTTTCTTCTCCCTTTAAACAACCCCATAACCCACAAAACCCCTCCACATCCATATCAAATCATAATACTACATAACCCATCAACCTATTAAACTTTTATCCTTACTAAAACCCCTATCTTACATCCATTAAAAACCCATAAACCAATCAAACACCACGACACCCATTTACAACTCATAACCAACCAACACCCAATTTATCCAACCACAATCACATATTTTTCAACAATATCTATTCTTCCCCATTAAATACCACCCAACCCCCAACCACACCCCCCATCTTTATTACTAATAATCATTACCACACCATACTACTAAACTTTTATTCTTACTAACAACCTACCTTCATCTATTAAATCATAAACCCAATACCTAAAACCCTACACACACCCCCATCTCTCAAATCTTAACCACCTAAACCATTATTACATCTCAAATATCTTTCCACAATAATTATCTCTTCTACTTCATCCCCATAACCCCCAACAACCCCAACACACCCCCATCTCTACATCATTAATACCAACACCCATCCACCTACTAAATATTAATCTTACTTAAAACTTATTTCCATCTCTAACACCCATAAAACCCAATACCCAAACCCCACACACCCCCCATCTCAAAACTCATATACTACAACCCAAACCTACTAAACTCTTTATTCTTACCTCACCTATTTCCATCCAAATAATACCCATTCAACCCACTAAACCCACACACCATTCTACAATCATAACCACCCAACACCCAATTCCTATCCACACTCACAACTATCCTTTCTAACAATAATTCTCTCTCCATAAAACCCCACCCCAACCCACCCATATCATCTCAAATCATAATACCAAACTCCACTCACTATAAAATTTTTAATCTTACTAACAAACCTACCTTCCATCTCATTAAATCCCATAAACCAATACAAACCCCACACACCCCATCTTAAATATTAATACCTACACCCCCATCTATATACCATCTCTAAAATATTTTTCAACAATTCTATTCTCTTCCCTTCTCCCCATAACCCCCCCAACAACCCACCACACCCCATCTCTCAAATCATAATACCTAACCCATACATACTAAACCATTAATTCTTACTCCACCTATTTCATCTTATTACACCATAAAACAATACCCAAAACCCACACACCATTACAAATTATATAATACCTCACCATCCCCTAATAAATCTCAAAAATACCCTTTTACAATCAATTACATCTCTCACAATCCCATAAACAAACCCCCAAACCCCCAACACACCCCAACCAACAAAAAAATCACACACACCAACACCTATCCAACTTTTCATTATACTACAACCTATCTTCAACTCACATTAAACCCCATCAACCCATACAAACCCCACCCCACCCCATTTATAACAAGCTAAATACAACCCAATAACCACTAATCAAAATATTTTTCACACATCCCTTCTTCTCCCCATTAAAACCCAAACCCCCAAACCCCCAAATCCTCTTACACATCATAAAAACATACAACCATCCTCATCTAACCATCTCAAACTATCTTTCTCAACAATCCAATTTTCTATCCTTCATCCATAACCCCCCAACCAACCCCCACAACCATCTACAAATCCAATAACCAACCCCCATACCTATAAATCCATTATTTATAACACTAACTTTATATTATTACACCATAAACCCCAATACAAACCCCAACCACCCCCTTTTTACATCATCATACTCACCTACACCCATCTATCTACCATCCTAAAAAATCCTTTTCAACTTCTATATCTCCTCCCTTCTCCACATAACCCCCCCAACAACCCACACCACACCCCCATCCTCTCAAATCATAATCTACCTAACCCCCACTACTCTACTAAATCCTCATTAATTCTCACTATAACAAACCTATTTTCCATCTCATTACACCAATAAACCCAATACAACCCCACAACCCCCCATCTCTCAAATCATAATACATACACATCTTCATCAACCATTCAAAACTTCACCTTTTTCCAACAATCTATCTTTCTCCTTCCATCCCCCCTTTAAACCCCCCCAACAACCCCACCACACCCCATCTTTCAAATCTAAATCACATAAACCCCACTACAATTAACAACTTTTATCCTTATAAACAACTATTTACATCAATTAAACCCATAACCCCAATCCCAAACCCCACAACCCCCATCCTCCAAATCATAACCACCAAACAATTACTATTCCAACACCCTACATATCTTTTCAAATCATTCTTCTCCCTTACAACACCCAAACCCCCAACAACCCATATAACCTCATATAATACTACACCCATCCACCTACTAACCTTTTATTCTTACTAACAACCTACTTCACTCTACATTAATCCATAAAACACTACAAAACAACCAACCCATCATCAAATCTAAAACCTCACCCATCACTCAAATTCACAATTTTTCCCCCATACTCATTTCTCTTCATCCCATAAACCCCCCCCAACCCACCCAACCATCCCTCTACCAAACAATCATCCAATAACCACTCACTACAACTACCATAACTAAAACTCATTCAACTCATTCAACCTAAAACCCAATACAACCCCACACACCCCCCTCACAAAATATATACAACACCCCACCCACTAAATAATCTTAACCTAACACACTATTTCCCTCCATTAAACCCATCACCACTACAAAACCCAACCCAACACCCATCTCACCAATAAAACACAAAACCCCAATTTATACATTACAATATCTTTTAACAATCATTCTTCATCAAAAAAACACAACCCAACAACCCCATATATCTCACTCAATACACACCCCTACTTATAACCTCCTTTATTCTTACTAACAACCCAACCTACCCACTTTATTAAATCCCCTAAACCAATACCCAAACCCACACACCCCATCTTATAAATATAACCTACACCATCCTATTACCATTCAAAAAATATTTTTCAACCATCCTATCTCATCTCCCCTTTCATCCCCAGATAACCCCCCCAACCCACCCCCACCACACCCCATCTCTCAAATCATCATACCACACCCTCATATCAACCTAATTCAATTCTTACTAACAACCCTATTTCCCACCCCCCCTCTCATTACACAATAAACCCAATACAAACCCACCACACCCCCCAATTCTCACAAATCATAATACCTACACCATCTATCTAATCTCAAAAATCTCTTTTACAATCTATTCACTCTCTCATCACCATAAACCCCCCAACAACCCACACAACACCCCATCTTCAAATAATAATCCCACACCCATACTCACTACAACTATTAATTTTACCTACAATATTTCCCATTTTCATTACAACCATAAACCAATACAACCCACCACCCATTAAAATCATAATACATACACCATCTCATTACATCTCAAATTTTTTCAACAAATCCTATTCTTCCTCCCTTCATCCCCACAACCCCCCCCAAAACAACCCACACAACCCCATCCATTCATATCATAATACCCTAACCCCTCACCTACTACAACTTTAATTCTTTTAACAACCTATCTTCCATCAATAAAACCCCATCAACCCCAATACCCAAACCCCACCACACCCAATTAAAATAATAAGACACCCAACACCCAATTCATTCACACACCCAATATTTTTCAAAACAAAAATTAACCTTTTTAACAATCATCCCTTTCCTCATAAACACCCACCCCCAACCACCCCCACCACACCCCTCCCATCATTCAAATCATAATACATACACCTCTATCTACCACTTTAAAATATTTTAACAATCCTTCTTTCCCTTTCTCCCTTCTATCCCATCTAACCCCACAACCACCCCCACACACCCCCATTCTCAAATCATAATACCTACCACCATCTATCTAACTCCTAAAAAATTATTCTTCTCAACACTACCTATTCTCTTCATATCCCTCTATCCCCATAACCCCTCCCAACTACCCCCACCACACCCATCCTCAAAATCATAATACTAACCCATCATATCTACCATCTAAAAATCTCCCCCATTCAACATCTTCTTCTCCTTCATCCCCATTACAAACCCCCCCCAAACCCACCAAACCCCATCACCCCATCAATCATAATCACATACACCCCCACTCACACTACCTCTTTATTCTGACTTAACTACCTATTTAATCCAATAAAACCCCATCCCCCATCCAAACCTCACACACCCCCTTACTCAAATCATAACACCCAACAACCAATTATCCACCTCTCCATCAAATTTTTTAAATCATCTTCATCTCTCTCATTAAAACCAAACCCCAAAACCCCCCACCACACATCCTCCTTCAAATCATAATAACCATACAATTCCTATTACCATATCTCAAAACTTATTTTTCAAATATCCTATCTCTTCTACCTTACATCCCCACTAAACCCCCCCAACAACCCCCCACCACACCCCCCATCTTCACTCATAATACCTACACCCCTCTATCTACCATCTCAAAAATAATCTTTCAAACACTCTATTCTCTCTCCTTCCATCCCCACCTAACCCCAAAAAACCCCCCCACACCCCCCTTCCCTAAATCATATCCACCACACCATCACTACTAAACTATTAATTCTCACCATAACACCTATTTCCATCTTATTACAACCCTATAACCCAATAACCCCAAACCCACACACACCCATCCCTAAAATCATACTTCACTACCCATCTCATTCAACCATATCAAAAACTCTTTCACAATCCTATCTCTTTCCCTTCCATCCCCCATTAAACCCACCCATACAACCCCCAACACCCATCTCACAAATCATAATACCCACACCCATCACTAATACAACTATAATTCTCAATACCACAACCTATCTTCCACTTATTACACCCAATAAACCCCCAATACCAACCCCACAACACCCATCCCCTCTCAAATCATAATCACTACCACCCCAATTCTAATTATACATTCCCATTCAAAAATTCTTTCCAAACTATTTTTCTCTCCTTACAATCCCCCATTAACCCCCCAAAACCCACACCCCCATCTACAAATTCATACTACCCTAACCCCCTAACCTATTAAACTTTTTATCCTTATAACAACCTATCTTACCATTCCAATAAACCCATCAACCCCTTCCAAACCCACCACACCCCATCTACAAATAATAAAACCAACCACATTTTCCTAACCCCACATCAAACTATTTTTTTAACATCCATTTCATACTCCATTAAAACCCATAACCACAACAACCCCACCAACCCCCCATCTTCCAATTAATACTACACCCCCCATCCACTTAACCTATTATTTTAATAAAACCTATTTCCATCCAATTAAACCAATCAACCCCCAATACAAACCCCACCCACACCCCCCATCCCCCTTCAAATCATTTTAACCTACACCATTATCTCACATTCAAAATTCTTTTAAAAATCAATATCTCTCTCCCTTCATCCCCATTAACCCCCCCAACAACCCCCCCACCCCATCCTCCTCAATCATAATTACATACACCCATCAAATTAAACTTTTTCCTAACTAACCACCAATCTTACATCTCAATTAAACCCATCAACCATTTCCAACCCAACAACCCCATTTACAAATCATACACCAACACCCCAATTCTAATCACCACCCACTCAAATATATTACTCAACAATCAATTTCTCTCATTAAAACACCACTAACCCCCAACCACCCCCACATATCTAATAATAATACCCCCAACCCATCACCTAAAAACTTTTCATTCTACTAACAACCTACCTTCCCCATTCATAAATCCCATAAACCCAATACAAACCCACACACCCCATCCTCTCAATTCATAATACTACCACCATCAAATCTAAACACTTCACAAATAATTTCAAACAATTATCCCTCTTCATCCCTTCATCCCCATACCCCCCCCAAAACCCACCAACCCCATCTCTCAAACTAAAATATTATACACCCATCTACCAATCACACTAAACTATTATTCTTATAAAACCTATCTTCATCTCATTAACACACCAAAACAATCAACACACACAACCCCCATACTTCAAATCAAAATACCTACCCACCCCCATCACTCCTAAACCTTTTCATTATTTATAACAACCTATTTCCAATACAATTACAACCATTCAACCCAATAACAAACCACCACAGCCCATTTACAAATCATACACCCAACACCAATTTATCCACCACTCTAACAATATTTTCCTCATACAATCATTCTTTCCCATTAAAACCCCAAACCCCCAACAACCCCACTATCATCCTAAATCATAATCACAACCATCACCTACTAAACTTTTCATTTCTTCCTACACAACTACCTTCCCATTTCATCACAATCCATAAAACCAATACCAACCCAACCCCCCATCTTCAAATCATAACACCTACCACCCCCCCATCCTATCTACAACTCTCAAAATATCTTGTCACAATCATATTCTTCTCCCTTCATCCCCATAACCCCCAAACAACCCACACAACCAACTCTCTCAAATAATAATACCACACCCCATACACCAACTAAATATTAATTCTTACTAACAACCCGTATTTCCATCTCATTACACTCCCATAAACACCCCATTACACCCCAACAACCCCCCATCTCTCTATCATAATCACCTACACATATATATACCATCTAAAATTCTTCTAATCAATCTATCTCTTACTCCTCCCATCCCCCATAACCCCCCAACAACCCCACACACCTCACCCCCTATCCCTCTCAAATCATAAATAAATAACCACTCAACTACTACAACTCCCTTTTTTCATTTATTACTAACAACCTATCTTACATCAATTAACCATCAACCACAATACAACCCACACACCATTTACAAATCATAACAACCCAACACCAATTAATCCAAACTCAAAATACTCTCTTTTCAACATCCTTCTCTTCCTCCCTAAAAACCACAACCCCTCCCAACTCACCCACCACCACACTTCCTCCTTAAATCATATCAAACCATACCACACATCCTTCATCTACCACCTCCTCAAACTTATTTTCTCAACAATCCTATTCTCCTCTCCTCTTCATCCCCATAACCCCCCAACAACCCCCACAAACACCCCCTTCTCTAAATCTTTATTACTACCACCCCCCATTCTGTACCATCTCAAAATAATCTTTTTCACAAATCATATTATTCCTCCTTACATCACCCATAACCCAACAACAACCACAACACACCCCCCTTCTCACCTCAAATAATAATCACCCGACCCAACTCCACCCATCCAACCTAATATAACCTATTTAATTTATCATTACGTTAACTATTTCACTCTCATTTTAACAACCCTATAATCCCCTATTACCATAACAAACAACACCCAATCTCAATTCATATTCCACCTACTCCCCTTCCATCTATCTACCACTTCAAATATCGCCTTTTATACAATCAATCATTCTCTCTCCCTTCTCCCATCCAATTACCCACCCACAACCCCCACCACACCCAATTCCCTTTCTAATAATATTAACACCACCCCATACTACTAATCTCATTATTCTCACTATAACCCTATCTTTCCCACCTCTTTCATTACACACATAAACCCCAATTCCAAACCCTCACACCCCCATCCTCCCTCAAATATAATACTACCACCCATCTCTCTACCAACTTCTCAAAAACTTTTTCTTCAACAATCTATCTCTTCTCCCTTCATCCCATTAACCCCCCCCCCCAACAACTAACCCACCCCCTCTCACACATAACATCCATAACCACCACTCACTATAAAACTTTTATCTTACTAACAACCTATCTTAATCCAATTAAACCCAATCAACCATTAAACCCACACACCCCCATTTATCAAATCATAACACCAACACATTTATCCACCACTTCAAAATATCTTTCGCAACAATCATTCTCTCTTCATTAAAACCACCATACCCCACCAACCCACTACACCCATCTTCACATCATAATACCTACACCCATCACCAATTAAACTTTCATTTTACTAAACAAATCCTAACTTCCATCAATTAAAAACCACATCAACCCCCACAATACCAAACCCCCACACACCCCCATCAAACCAATATTATACTACACCCATTCTCATTCCCCTACATACAACATTTTTTCAACAATAGCTCTTATCCCTTCATCCCCCCCACACTATCATAACAAAAAAAAACACTAAAATAATATTCTCTCACATTATAACACAAACACTACATATATATATTCAACCACTTCATTTCCCATATCAACAATAATAAATCATTATTTAACTTCCCACCCATCTATCAAAAATACAAAACACCCATTTCACATCAAAAACAACTCAATCAATCAAAAATAATAAATAAATCACAAACATACACATAACTAACATCCCCCATTAAAACATACAAACAAACACCAAAAAAAACTACACTCTCCTATAATAAATAAACCACTCTCTATCCCCATCTAACAACCCTTTCATTATCCAACTTACCCACCCCATTCACAAACAAGAACAACCAAACCAACCCTTAAACCTCCTAAATCACTCATCAAACTTTCCTCACAATCAAATATCTAACTTTCCCACCACTTATAAAAATAACCAAAACCCAAAAAAATCCAAAAACTACATATATACTCACTCAACCATCATATCCCTTCCCTATCAACAACATTAACTACTATTACTTCACCACCCTTATACAAATCACAAAAAACCCCTTCCAAATCCAAAAAACTAATATATCAATCACTTCATCAACCTTTTATCCTCACAACATTCAAAATCATCATAACTTACCCAATATCAAAATCACACAAAAACCACCAAAAAACTCAAAAATAATATACATATATCATACTCATCATTACCCCCATATAACACACCTTATAAATCATCTAATTTCCACCACTCTATAACAATCACAACAAAACATTTCAACTCCCCCAAACATTACACTCATATCAATCACTCATAACCTCTCTCTCACCAAATTCAAAATCATATAACTTCCACACTTATCAAAAAAAACAACAAAAACCCAAAAAAATAACTCAAAAACTCATATCTACCTCATCCAACACTCAACTCCATCCCCCTTACTCAAACCTTTAACTAAATCATTCTAACTTCCACCATTATCAAAAAACACACAAAAACAACCAAAAAAAACCTAAACCTAATATACTACTCATAACCCATCATCTTCCCTTCCCCATCTACCACAATATAAATCATTCCACCTCACTACCATTAAAAATTCACACCACAACATCAAAAAACCTCAAACTCTCCCCCATCTACTCCATCTAACCACTCACTCCATCATCCCCATATCAAACAACTTTTTCACAATTCATCAAACTTCCCACCCATTATCAAAATAACCACAAAACCACATTCCCAATCCAAAACCTCCCTCCCTAATCAATATCATCAAATTATCCACACAAAATTCAAATCATCCACTTCACCCACTCTATAAAATCACAACAAAACACAAAAAAAAAACTCAAAACCTATATCATATACCCTACTAACATCAATATTCCCCCCATCCTAAACATTACTAAACTCTACTTCCAACCATTATCAACATCACAACAAAATCCATTCCCAAATCCCCAAAACACTAATCATACACAATCTTCCATCACCTTCCCTATCTTCACAACATTCAAAATATCATAACTTACCCACCCACATATTCAAAAATCACAAAAAAACCAGCCTAAAAAAACCCTCAAAACTACAATATATAATCATCAAACACTCATCCCCATTCCACCACTATCAACACTTTACTAATCATCTAACTTTCCCCCCCACTTATCAAAAATTACACAAATCCATTCCCAATCCCCAAACCATTTAATCTACAACCATTCACTCATCACTTTTATCTCACCACATCTCAAATTCATCTTAACTTCCACCTCCCAAACCATCTAAAAAACCATCAAAAAAATTCAAACTCTTCTATATATATTAACACTCTTCATCTCCATCCTCATAACAACCTCTTTAATTCATCCAAACTTACACACCCACTCTATCCAAAATAACAAAAACCCATTCCCCAAATTCCACTATACTCCCTAAATCATACTCCAAATCCATCATACTTTCCCTATCATAATCAAACATTTCAAAATAATCTTACTCCCACCCTATCCTATACTAATTTAAAAATAAAAAAATTAACAAATCCCAAAGCAACCTAATCATACTCAATCCAATCTCACACTTTCTATTACATACTATACATCTCAAGATCATTCTAACTTCCAACCACACATATAAAAAATTTCTACAAAAACAACCAAAAAAACTATAAACACTACATATACTATCATAACACACTCATCATACTCCCCACTACTAAACACTCTTACCTAAATCATCTAATTTTTTTTTTTTTTTTTTTTTTTTTACAAACCACTTATCAAAAATACAACAAACCATTTCCATCACCAACCCTCTAACCTATCAAACATAACTCATCCACCTTTTATCTCACCAACATTCAAATTCATCTTAACTTCCCACCTCAAATCTCAAAAAAATAACCATCAAAAAAACCTTCTAATCTCTATTATATCTAACACTCATCATATCCACATACTTCAACAACTTTCCTTCCCTCATTCATCAACTTACCCACCACTTACAAAATACAAACAAACCATTACAAACACCAACATCCTCTAATCATCTCAATCCACTTATCAACCTTTATACATCAACATTCAAATCATTCAACTTCCACCACTCTAATAAAATAACAAAAATCCACAAAAAAAACCAAAAACTAATATATACTCTCACACCTCACTCCATTTCCCATCATCAACACCCAATTACCCTAAATATCTAACTTCCACCACCCACTTATCAAAATCAAAAAAACCCTTCCCCAAATTCAAAAACCCCCCCCTCCACTCATATACTCAATACTCATCACATTTTCATCCTCAAAATCTAAAATCATCTAACTTCCACCAATTATCAAAATTAACAACAAAAACCATCCAAACCTCAACTCCTCTATACTACTACTTACACTATCATTCATATCACAACTTTCCAATTATCAAACTTACCCACCCACTCTACAAAAACTACAAAACCATTACCAAATAAAAACTCCTCAATTCATCTCAATACACTCATCAACCTTATATCCTCCAACATTAAAATCATCAATTCCCCACACTCTTTCAAAAATAAACAAAAACACCAAAAAAAACCAAAAAAATATATATACTAAACTCATCATTCTCCCAATACTCAACACATTACTAAATCATCTAACTTCCACCCCCATTATCAAAAATACAACAAAACCATTCCCAAATCAAAAACTCCTAACTCATATCAATCCAATCTACAACTTCTATCCTAACATTCAATATCATACTTACCACAATTCAAAAATACAACAAAACCACCAAAAAAAAATCAAAATAATCATATTTACTCAACCAATCATATTACCATACCTCACACCATTACCAAAATCATCTAACTTTCCACCCCACTTATCCAAAATCACAACAAAACACATTCCCAAATCCCCAAAACAACTAACCTTACTCAATCCACTATAACTTTCATCTACAACATTCAAAATCATATAACTTCCCACCCATTATAGAAAACACAACTAAAAACAAAAATAAACCTAAAAACCTACATTTATATATCACCACTCTATATCCCCCACTATCAAACTTTACCTAAAATCATTCTAACTTCCCCACAATTATAAAAAAACACAAAACCAAAAAAACCTCACAAAAATAATATATACTATAACATATCCCATTTCCAATACTCAACAAATCCTAAATCATTAACATCCCACATTATCTAAATTACATACAAAAACCATCCAAAAAAATTCAAATTCTCTATATATACTTAAATCATATTCACTCCATATCAACAATTTTCCAATTTCATAACTTACCCACACTTAAAATAAAACACACATTCCAAATTCCACACAAAACTCTACTATCTAATCCACTCATATTTAATAACAACATCCTAAAATCCAATTCCCAAAATTATCAAAAATCACAAAAAAACCACAAAAAAAACAAAAACTAATATATACTATCCCCAACCTAACTCATAATTCCAACACTACTCAACACCATCACTAATCATCTAACTTCACACCACAACTATAAATCACAAAAAAACCCAAAAAAACCCTCAAAAACATAATATACGATATCAACCACTCAATATCCCATACTCAACACTTTAATTAATCATCTAACTTCCACCCCACTTATCCAAAAACACAAAAAAAAAACACAAAAAACCTCAAAAATAATCATACTTCATAACATACTATTTCAATATAACACAATACTAATCATCCAACTTCCCACCACTTTAATACAACATACACCATCAAAAAACTTCAAAATCTCTAAACTATATTAACCACTCATCTATCCCCATCACAACAACTTTTCAATTCATCCAAACATACCCACCACTCTAAAAATACACAACAAACCATTCCCAAATAAAACCTCCCAAACTCATATCAATCCACTCTCATCACTTTTCATAACACATTCAAATATTCCACTTCCCCATTATCCAAAAATCACAACAAAAAACAAAAAAAACCATCAAAAATATCATATATCTACATATCATTTCCCATATTCATTAATAAATATCTAACTTCCCACCCATTATCCCAAAATCACACAAAACCCCATTACCAAATTCCAAAACACTAATAATATCATCCACTCATAACTTCCTATCTCCACAACATCCCTCAAAAATCATATAACTTCCACCCATTATCAAAAAATCAAACAAAAACACAAAAAAAACCCTAAAAATAATATATATATATCAACACATTTCCCATATCACACATTTACCTAAATCATTAACTTCCCCACCACTTAACAAAAATCAAAAAAACCCATTCCTCAAATCCCCAAAAAACTAATCATATCATATAATTCCTCACCTTCTATATACACATTCAAAATATATAACTTCCACAATTATCAAACATCACAAAAAAACCATCAAAAAACCTCAAAAACTAATATATATCATACGACATCATTTCTCCATACTCAACACTTTATAAATCATTTAACTTTCACCTTATCAAAAATACAAAAGAACCCTTCACCAAATCCAACCTCTAATCATAACAATCACTCATCACTTTTTATCCTTACAACATTATTCATCTTAACATCCATCCATCAAAAACATCCAAACAAACCTTCAAATCCTCCTATATACTCATACTAACCCATATCTCATCCTAAACTCATCAACACTCTTCAATTACATCAACTAACACATTATCCAAATCACACACAAACCCCATTCCCAAATCCACAAAACCTCCTAAAAATCATTAAATCCACTTTCATCACTTTCTATCTCACAACATTTCAAATCATCCTAACTTCCCACCAATTATCCCAAAAATAACAACAAAACCCATTCCCAAAATCCAAAAAACACATCTAATCAATCCACTCATCACTTCCTTATCTCACAACATCTCAAAATCATATAACTTCCCACAAATATCAAAAATCAAAACAAAAACAAAAAAAAACATCAAAATAATATATACTATCCAACCTAAATCCTACCACTATAAACCCTTTACTAATTCATTTAATTTCCCACAATTATCAAAATCAACAAACAAAACCATTCCCAATCCCAAAACCCTATACATCATAAACAATCCACTATCCACCTTCTATCTCCACATCTCAAATTATCTTTAACTTCCCCCCTCAAATAAAACAAAAACATCCAAAAACCTTAAACTTTTCCTATATACTATCTAACCACTATCATCCTCACAACTCATAATCCTTCCAATTATCCAACTTACCACACTCTACAACATAACAACAAAACCCATTACCAAATCCACAAAACTCTCAATCAATAATCCCCTCTTCAACTTTCCTATCTCAACATTCAAATCTTCCAACATCACCCCCACTCTCTCCAAATATCCAACAAAAAACAAAAAAAACACTAAAAACTAATATACTACTATACCCACTCATATTCTACCATATCAACACTATTCCTAATCATCTAACTTCCACCACTTATCAAAAATAAACAAAACATTCCAAATCCAAAACAATAATCATACTCAATCACTCATCACCTATATCCTCACAACATTCAAAATCATCATAACTTCCCCCCCCGTCAATATCAAAATCAAAAAACACCACCAAAAAAAAAATCAAAATACTATATATACTCCCCCAACCACTCACTATTACCCCCTATTACACTTTACTAATCATTCTAACTTTCCACCACTTTTCACAAATCACAAAAAACCCATTCCCAAATCCCCAAAACCAATACACTTCATCAACCCTCAATATATCAAACTTCTATCTTCATTCAAAATCATATACTTCCACCCACATTATCAAAAAAACAACAAAAACCATCAAATCACCTAAAAACTAATATATATATCAATCACTACTATTTTCCACTTCAACACAATATAAATAATCCAACTTCCCACCACTTATTAAATTAAACAAAAACCATTCCAAAAAACTCTAACTCTCCTTATCTATATCTACATAATATCCACTCACCAACTTTTCAATCATCCAAATTACCCAACATTACCAAATACAACAAATACAATTCCAAAAATCCACAAAACTCTCCTAATTCTATCCCAATCCACTTCTCACTTTTATCAACAACATTCAAAATCATCAATTCCACCCATTATCAAAAATAACAACAAAAACCCAAAAAAAACCTCAAAAACCCTATATATAATATCATTAAACCACTATCATCTCCCATACTCAACACATTACTAAATATTAAATTCCACACTCTATCAAAAATCACAACAAACCATTCCCCAATCCCCAAAAAACCTAATCAACCTATCCATATACTCTATCCTCAACCTTAAAATCATATCTTCCCCAACTATCAAAAATTCCAACAAAACAAAAAAAACCTCAAAAACTAATATATAATCATCAACACTATATTCACTATCAACACTCTTACTAAATCATCTAACTTTTCCCACCCATACTCTATCCAAAATACAAACAAAACCATTTCCCCAATCCCAAAACCTCCTAACCTCATATCACATCCACTCATCAATTTTATCTTCTACAACATTAAATTATCTTAATTCCATCCAACTTCCACAAAAACCATCCAAAAAACTTCAAAACTCCTCTTTACTACTCATCTACCCTCAATATATTAACCCATCATCAACAACTACAAATCATCCAACTTACACCCACTTATCAAAATACCAAAAAAAACTCATTCCCAAATACCAAAACCTCCTAACCTCATATATCATCATCATTTTATCATACATAACATTTCAAAATCATCTAACTTCCCACAATTATCCAAAAATACAACAAAACCATTCCCAATCCCCAAAAAAACCCTAATTAATATCATCACTCATTCACCTTCTATCTCACCAACATTCAAAATCATCTAACTTCCCACCACATCTAAAATTCAAACAAAAAAACCAAAAAAAAATCAAAAACTACCTATACTATCATCCAACCCACTCAATATCCTATAACAATTTACCCTTAAATTTCTAACTTCCCACCCACTTATCAAAATAGAAACAAAAACCTTCCAATCCCAAACTCCCTACAACTAATAAATAATCCCTTAACTTTTAATCCTCAACATCTAAATTCATCTTAACTTCCCCTCAAACTCCAAAAAACCATCCAAAACCTTAAACTCCTCTATACTATATATAACCTAATAATCTCACATAAAAACTTTAAATTTATCCAAACTACACCACTTACACAATAACAACAAATCCATTACCAAATAAAAACATTCTAATATTCTAATCACTCATCAATTTTATCCTTAACATTCAAATCATCTAACTTCCCACCAATATCAAAATCACCACAAAAACCTCAAAACCCTCAATCCTCATATATATAACTCATATTCCCATACACATTCTTACCAAAATCCAATAACTTCACCCATTATCAAAAATAAAAAAAAACCCATTACACATCCAAAAATCCTACATATAAACTCAATAATCACTTTTTATCTTTCAACAACTTAAAATCAATAACTACCACTTATCAAAATCACAACAAAAACCATTCCCAAATCCCCCAAAACCTTAATCATATCAATCCACTATCACCTTTATATCCTCACAACATTCAAAATATCCTAACTTCATCCCATCTATCAAAATACAATAAACCATCCAAAAAAACCTCAAATCTTATATATAATATCCTAACTCATATAATCTACCCACTCATCAACAACTTTCAATTATCAAACTTACACATCTCCAAAATCAAAACAAAACCCAATCCCCAAACCCCAACACCTCCTAATAATCAATCACTCATCACTTTCTATCCTCACACACTTCCAAATCATCCTACTTAACCATCATCCCTATCAAATACCAACAAACATTCCAATCCCAAAACTTCAGTTATACAAATCCAATTCATAACTTATTATCTCACAACATTCAAATTCATTTAACTTCCCATCTTTATAAAAATAACAAAACCATCCCACATCAACTCCTTAATCTATACTCTCATCACCTACTATCTTCAAACATCTCAAATCAATAACTTCCCACCTTATCAAAAATAACAAACCTATCAAAATCCCAAACCTACCAACAAAACTTCATCCTTCATTCTACCAACATCTAAAAATCATAACTTCCCACCATTATCAAAAATCACAAAAACCATTCACAAATCCCCAACACCTTTTAATAATATCAATCTACTTCATCACTTATATCCTCACAACATTCAAAATCATCTCAACTTCCCCACTTATCAAAATCACAAAAAATCATCCAAAAAACTCAAAAACCTATATACTATAACAACCCTAAATATCCCCCTCAACACATACCCAAATACTAACTTCCCACCATCTCCAAAAATCACAACAAAAACATTTCAATACCACAACACCTACAAAAATCATACAATCATCATTTCATCCTAAACACCTCAAAATCATCTAACTACCCACCCATTATCAAAATCACCACAAAAACCATCTCAAAAAACCTAATTTATATATATCTCAAACCACTATCTACATAATCCAATTTCATAATCATCTAACTTCCCAACATATATAAAAATCAAACAAAAACCACAAAACAAATAAACCTAATTAATCTATCATCACACTAATATTCCAAATAACATATTAACAAACTTTTTATACTACCCACCCCCTTAAAAAATCAAACAAAACCATTCCCAAATAAAACAATAATATATATACCATACTTTTAATCCTACAACATTCAAAAACTAACATAACTTCACACACTTATCAAAAATCACAACAAAACATACCCAATCCCAAAACCCCTCTACAATATATACAACAATCCATCCCACAACATCATTAATCTTCTAACTTCCCCCATTATAAAAATCACAACAAAACCATTCACCAAATCCCCAAACCTTCTACCAATATCCAATCACTCCATCACTTTTATCCTCACCACATTCAAAATCATCTAACTTCCACCCATTATCAACTACAACTCAAAAACATCCAAAAAACCTCAAATCCTCATATATATACTAAACTCATATCTCCCCTTATCACATCTTCCAATCATCTAACTTCCACCATTATCAAAATTCCAACAAAACCTTCCCAAATCAAAATCCACATAATAACTACTTAAACTTTACTATCCTTCACATTCATCAAAACCATTCTAACTTCACCATTAACAAAATCAAACAAAACCAATTCACCAATAAAATCTCTAAATTAATCAAATCACTAATATTTAAATCCTCAAACATCCAATAATCATTACCTTCCAATCCCACTTATAAAAATACAAACAAAACACCAAAATAACTCAAATTCCTTCTACAATCACATAAACCAACCTAATCTCCCATATAACAACTCCTTCCAATTAATACAAAACCATTTACCCAATAAACAAAACCTTCCCAAACCCAAAACACCTAATATAAATACATCCCATTCTATTCCTCACAATTTACAAAATTTACACTTCCCCATTATCAAAACAACAACAAAACCATCCATATCAAACTCTTACTCAAATAAATCCACTCATCACTTCATATCCTCACAACATTAAACATCATCTAACTTCCCTCCACCTTACCAAATTTAACAAAACCATAAAAAAACTCAACCCCTCATATAACTACTCTAAACCACTCACTCATTCCCATATATATTTCCCATTCATCCAAACTTACACCCCACTTATCAAAAATCAAACAAAACCCATCCAAATCCCCATAACTCCTACATTAACTATATACTTTATCTTTCCAACATTCAAAATATTCTAACTCCCCACCCCATTTTCAAAACATACACCAAAACCATATCCAAATAAAACAAACAAAACCTCAAAAAACTAAAAACTAATATATATATCAACACTCACTAATCTTCCCATACTCAACTCCTAACAACATCAATAACATACCCCACCCATTATAACAACCACAACACCCATACCCAATATCCCAAAACCTCTATCATACTCCAATCACTCCTATTGTATCCTCCACTACATCTCAAAAACATCTAACTTCCACCCATCTATAAAAAACAACAAACCCTAAAAATCAACCACACAACAACAAAATCAACACTTTTATCCTCACAATCTCAAATATTCCTTCCACCCATTATCAAAAAACAACAAAAACCTAAAAAACCCTAAAAACTCAATAATACACTAATATCAACACTCAATAATCTTCCAATAAACCTTCAACCCCTAAATCCACTAACTTCCACCCATTATCAAAAATCACAACAAAATTCCAACAATCCAAAACTCTATTACAAATCAACCACTACAATTTTCATCTCCACAAAATTCAAAAACATTCTAACTTGCCACCCACTTAACCAAAAAACAAAAAAACCATTCACTCCAAATCCAAACCTTCTACCACTATCTCCAATCATCATACTTAAAATCTAAAATCTAAATCTTTCTTTCCACATTCTCAAAAATCCACAATACCCATTCACTCCAACTATAATTATATCAATTACTATAACACTCATTCCCAATTCAAACTATCCTAATTCACACTCTATCAAAAATACAACAAAACATTCCACACAAAAACTACAACATATACACTCATTATATCATTTTTTCTTCAACATAAAAAAATCTACCTTCCACCACTTTATAAAAAACAAAAAAACCATTCACACTACAAAACGTTTCCATATTATCAAATTCATCATCACTTCATCACACACCAATTCAAATCCTCTCCCTTCCCACCCACTTATCAACATACACAAAACCCATTTTCCAAATCTCAAAACTTTCCTAATCTATATAATCAACTATCACTTATCATCTTACAACATCCTAATCATATAACTTCCACACATTATCAAAAATACAAAAAACACTCCAAATCCCACAAACCTCATAAACATATAATACATCATATTTTATCTCACACATTAAAAATCATTAACTTTCACATTATCAAAAATCAACAAAAACCATCCACCAATCAAAACCTCTACACCCAATATTATCACTCATACCCTTACATCTAACAATTTAAAAATCATAAATTCCCCAATAATACAAATCAAACAAAAATTCAAAATCCAAACCTTAACCCAAATCAATCATTATATCAATTTCTCATCATTCAACATCTCAAATCATCTAACTTCCACCCATTATAAAATAACCAAAAAACAACCAAAAAACCTCAAAACTCTACATATATACTCATCAACCAATCTCATTCCCATCATCACAACCTTAACATATCATTAACTTCCACCCACTTATCAAAAATACACAAAACCCATCACAAATCCCAAAATTTTCCCTAATATACTCAATCCAATCCATAACTTTCCTATCCTCAAAACATCTAAAATCATCCTAATTCCACCCCAACGCTATCAAAAATCCAAACAAAACCATACAAATCCCAAAATCTAATAATCATATCAATCAATAATACTTTATATCCTAAAAACATCCAAATCATCTAACTTCCCCCTCAACTATATCAAATCCAAAGAAACCATAAAAAAACTTCAAACTATCATATATATATCTAAACCACTCATCCATTCCCCATCTAACAACCTCTTCAATTATAAAATCTACCCACCAACTTAAAAAATCACACAAAACATTCCAAATCCCAAAACCCTCTAATCATATCTATCATCATCCCTTTTATCCTACCCAACATTCAAATCATCTAACTTCCTCCCATTTTAAATAACCAAAACCCCATTCCCAAATCCCCAAAACCTCCTAACTCATAAAAATACGCATCATCACTTTCTATCCTAAAATCTAATTATTTAACTTCCCATCCATTATCAAAAATATCACAACAAAACTTCCAAATCCAAAAAATTCTAATTATAATCAATCTCATCACCTCTATCTCACAACATTAAAATCATCTAACTTCCCACCCATTATCATAAAAATCACAAAAAACCATCCAAAATCCACAAAACATCATATATAATAATTCATCAACTTCTATCTTCAAACAATTCAAAAAATCTAATTACCACCATCTATTCAAAAAAATACAAAACCATTAACCAATAAAAATTTCTAATCTCTCCAATCTATCACATTCTATCTAAAATCTAAATCATCTAACTTTCCCCACCCCTTATCAAAAACAAACAAAATCCTCCAAAAAATAAAAACTACTAATATATCAATCATTCCATATACACTTTACCAATCATTACTTACCCCCTCTTACAAAACCACCAAAAATTCACCAATCCCAAAATACTACACAATATCAATTATATTCATACTTTTATTCTAACATTCAAAATAATAAACTTCACCACTTACAAACTACAAACAAAAACAATCCAAAAAAACCACAAACTTCATAAAAATATAAAAATATATTCCCACTATAAACATTTCCAATATACAATACATTCATAAAATAAACAAAAACCCCAACAAACTAACCATACTAAAAACACCCATCTATCTCAACTAAATTTACTATTAATAACTACCACTTACAAAAAATACAAAAATCCAATCCAAATCCTCAAAAACCTTAACTAATCAAACCCAAATTAACAACCCCAAATCCATAACCTAATTCCCGCTTATAAACACCCAAAAATCCAAATACACCACTTACACAAACATACTATACATCCCACTTCCATCAACACCCATATAAAATATACATATACTTTTCCAAATATCAAAAATCAAAAAACAATACCAAATCCCCAAATCCTAAATATCCCAATACTCATCATTTATTTTATTACAATCTAACAATCATTACTTCCACCATTATCAAAATAAACAAACAACCAAAAAACCCTCAACTTACATATAATCTAACATATTTATCAAAATTTCCAAAATCATCTAACTTCCACCACTCTAAAAAATCACCAAAAAATAAAATCCAAAATCAAATACTCAATCATATCTTTATATTCAAACATCTAAAAACATCTAACTCCACCCATCATAAAAATCAAACAAAATTCACAAATAAAATCATCTAATCATATAATCCATCTTCATTTATCTCCTCAAACCATCCAAATTTAACTTTCCATCCATTAACAAAATAACAACAAAACATCCAAAAACTACACACTATATATATAATTAAACCATCATATTCCCATCATCAACAAATTCCCAAATAATCAACTTACCAATTAAAAACTAAACAAAACATTCAACCCCCAAAACCTCCTCAACATATACTCATCCTCACTTTTATCTTCACAACATCTAAAATATCTTAACTTTCCACCACTTTTCAAAACCACACAAAAAACATTCCCAAATCAAAACCCTTTAATATATAATCATATAATTCAATCCTTTAAACATAAACATCATCTAACTTCCATCCATTATCAAAATTCACAACAAACCCTCAAAAAACCTCAAACCCCTAATTTATACTACATTACCATCACTTCCTTCAATCATAACACTTTCAATTTATCCAAACTTAAACCCCACCATTTCAAAAATCAACAAAAACCCATTCCCAAAATCCCAAACCCCTACATCTACCTCCAAATCCACTTCATCACCTTTATCGCTTTCCAAATCTAAAAATCATCTAACTTCACCCACTCTATCAACTATTATCAAAAAAAACTATAAATAATCAATTCTCTCACACTATATGTACAATCTTAAAAAATAATACCCTACACCCCCATACACTATCTCAAATATTAATTCTTACTTAACAACTTTTCTTCCATCTTATACAACCCCATAAACCCAATTACAAACCCACAACCCCCCTCTCTAATATAACACCCAACACCAATTTATCCAACAATCAAAATAATCCTTTTCACAACATCCATTCTCTCTTCCCTTAAAAACCCACTTACCCCACATCCCCACACCCCCCATACTTCAAACATAATACTAACACATACACTACTAAACTATTATTTTACCTAACAACATTTTTCATCTCATTAAACCCTAACCCCAATATCAACCACAACTACCATCCCCTTAAATCATAACTACCACACCCACTCACTTAAAATTTTTTCATTTTACTAACAACCCTATTTTCCTCACATTTAAACCATAAAACCAATAAAACCCCACCACACCATTCTTCAAATCATAAACACCCCCCAATCTACAAAAACACTCAACTCATTTTCTCATATACATTCTCTCTCTCTATTAACCCATCCTAACCCCCAACAATCCCACACTCCCATCTTAAAACATAATTACTACACCAATACTACTCAAACTTTAACTTTTACTTAAATCCTATTTCCATCTCATAAACCCATAAACCCTACACAAACAACACACCCATTTAATTAATACTACACCCAACTCACCTATAAATCTCTATTCTTACTAACAACTATCTTATTTTCTAATTAAACCCTAAACAATACCCACAAGACAACCACACCCCCATTTCAATATATTTACCTACAACCCAATTAATCTATACCACTAAAATTCTTTTCACCAATCTATCTTCTTTCCCTTAAACACCCATAACCCCCAACACCACACCACTCCATTCTCAAATCATAATACTAACCCAATACTTACTAAATTTTATTTTAATAATCCTCATCTTCATTCTTCATTAAATCATTCCAAACCCAAACAAACCCACAACCCCATTTAAATTATAATAACACCCTCACACAAAATATTTATTCTTACTAACAAACTATTTCCACTCTCATTACCAACATAAACAATTAAAACCCCCAACACCCCATCTTAAATTCATAAAAAAATACCTACACCCCATCACATACTAAACCTTTTCATTCTTACTATCACTCTTTCCCTCTCATTTAAAAACCATCAAAAATAGCAAACCCAACCCCCATCTTAAATATAATCACCTACCCATCTATTACCATTCAACAACTATTTTTCACAACAATCCTATTCTCTTACTTCACCCCACTAAACACCAAAACCCAAAATCACCCACCATCTCTCACTCATAATACCCTACACCCAATTTATCTCAACACACTCAAAATAATCTTTTTCACCATCATTATTCCACCTCTTAACACCATCTAACCCCAACCTCCCCCACACACTCCCATTTTCAAATAATATTACACCTACACCCCCACTACCAATACTAAACTTTTATTTTACTAACAATCCCTATCCTTTCTTCTATTAAACCATAAACCAACTAAAACCCACACCCCCCATTTTCAAATATAATACAAACCCAATCTATCTAACAAAATAAACCTTCTTTTCAACAATCTATTCTCTCTATTCTACCCCATCAAACCCCCAAAACACACAACCCCCATCTCCTCAAATCATAATAACTACCACATCACCTACAAACCACTCTTCATTCTTAATAACATCTATTTTCCTTCTCTACACCCAAACAACACCAACCCCACCACACCCCCATCTTCAATATAATACCTACACCCCATCACTACAAACTATTCAATTCTTACATAAACAACCCTATTTCCATCTCATTACAACCATAAACCAATACAAACCCACCAACCCCATCTCTCAAATCATAATACCTACACCATCACCTACTCAAATATTCAATTACTCATACTACTCTATTCACTCATTAATTCCATAACCCATTACAAACCCCAACCCCCATCCTTCAAATCATAATACCCACACCCCTACCTTATAAACCTTTTATTTCTTACATAACAACTACCTTCATTATTAAACCCCATAACCATACCAAACATCACACCCCCATTTCTGATCCTAATACCTAACCACATCACTAAAAACTTTTATTCTTACTAACACCTATTCTCCATCCCAATTAAACAACTAAAACCCATACCAAACACCCACAGAACACTCCACCCCATTACTTCAATCTTAAACCAACCCCAATTTATCCACCACCACCTCAAATTATCTTTCTCAATCAACCAATATTCTCCTTAATACCCATAACCCCCACATCCACCATCCCATCTTCAACATAACTCATACCACTCCTCAATAACCTATATACCTTTCTTCAAATAACAACCTATTTACTCTCATTAACCTATAACCCAACACCAACCCACACCCCTTCATCAAATCATAATACCTAACCCATCACTACTAATATTTTATTCTTACCTACCAACCATATTTCCTTTATTACACCCGCCCCCATAAACCAACACAACAACACCCATTTTCATATATATTATACCACCAATCTATTACAACTCAAAATATCCTTTTCAACAATCTATTCTCTTCACTTAAAACCATAACCCCCCAACAACCCACACCTCACTCCCATACTTCAAATCATAATACCTACACCCCCATCACTTACTAAACTTTTATTCTTCCTAAAATCCATTTTTCCAATTTCTCATTAAATATAAACCCAAACAAACCACAAACCCCCATCTCTCAAATATAATACCTACACCCTCACATACTAAACTTTTCTTCTTACCCTAAAAATACATATTTCATATATTACCATCCCCATAAACCCAATACCAAACAACACTACACCCCCTTCTCTATATTCATAATACCTTCCCCACATCTCCATCTAATACCATCTTTATTTTATAAATCCTTATTTTATAGCTTCCAACCCAAATAAACCTTAAACCCAATAAACAACCCCACAACATCCCCATCTATCAAATATTAATACCTACATCCATCACCTACTACAACCTTTCATATTATACTAAACAACCCTTCTTCCCACTCTCATTATACCCATAAACCCAAATAAAAACCCCACAACACCCCCCATATCCTTCAAATCATAATACTACACCCATACCTATACAACTTTCTTTTACCTAACATCCTATTTCCCTATCTCCTAACATAAACCCAACACACACCCTCACAACCCCATTATCATCATAATTACTACACCCCCATCACCAACAAATTTTCATTCTTACTTAAAACTTTTATTTTTTATACAAACAATAACAACCCCAACAAACCCACATTTCAAATCATAATACCTAACATAATATAACCTATAATTCTCATAACAATCCTATCTTCCATTCATTAATTCCCATAAACCCAATTACAAACCACACACCCATCAAATCAATTTAATACTAAACCCCATCACCTAAACTTTTATTCTTAATACTCCTATTTCTCTCTCATAACCCATAAACCCAAACAACACACCACACCACCATCCCTTATTTTTCAAAAAAAATCATAAAATCCCTACCCATACCTATACTAAACTTTTATTTTATAACAACAATTTATTTATTAAACCCCATAAACCAATACCAAACCCACCACAACCCATCCCTTCAAATCATAATACCTACCACCATCTATCTACATCTTAAAATCTCATCAACAATCTATTTCTCTCCTTCCACCCATTAACCCCCCAACAACCCCACACCCCATCTTCCTCAATTATAATCTACACTAATACTAAACTCTTTATTCTTACCTAATTCCCTATTTCCATCTCATATAAATCAAATAAAACCAAATCCAATCCCACACCCCATCCTCAAATCAAAATACCTACACCCCATCACCTCTAAACCTTTTATTCTTACCTAAAACCTATTTCCATTTCATTAAAACACCATATAACCAATACAACCACAAACCCATCCATCTCAAATCAAAATATACACCCATTATTACATACTTCAAAACCTCTATCAACAATCTATTCTACTTTCCCCCCCTTAATCCCAACAACCCACCATCAACCTAAAACCAATAACACACACCCACATCTCTACAACTAATACTACACCCTCACCTACTAATATTAATTTTATAAAACCCTATTTCCATTATTTACAACTAAACACAATAAAACCACCACCTATTTTCAATATAACACCCAAACACAATTATCCACAAACCTCAAAATAATCTTTTCAACAACCATTCTTCTACTTAAAAACCCATAACCCCAACACTCCCAACCCCCCCATACTTAAACATAATAAACACACATCACTATAAATATTAATTTAACTAAAACCTTTCATTCATTAACTAAACCCCAATACAAACCCAACACACCCCATTAAAATCTAATACACACCCATACCTACAACACTTTTTATCTTATACACAACTATTCTCCTCCAATTAAACCATAAAACATACAAAACACACCCATTCTTCAAATAACACAAACAATTTATCACACCTCATAATATCTTTCTAACACAACCCATCTCTCTCTCCTAATCACCCACTAACCCAAAAATCCCACCATCATCCCCCATCTTCTCAAACATAATACCTACACCCCAATCCTACTAAACTTCTCATTCTTACTCCCAATATTTCATCTATTTAACCTTAAAAAACAAACCCCACACACAATCCTCTAAACATCAAATACCTAACATACTATAAACCTCTCTCATTCTTAACTAACAACCATCCTCCATTTTATTTCTTATACCATAACCAATACAAACCCACCAACCCAATTCTAAATCATATTACTACCACCAATTACATTACCACACTAAAATATTCTTATAAAATCTATTCTTTCCTTAAAACCCCATAACCAACAAACCCACACACCCTCCCATCACTTAATCATCTACCCTTACACCCCATAATTACTACATTTTTTCTGATACATCAATCCTAATTTCCTTCTCATTAAACTCCTAAACCAAACAAACCCAACACCCCAATCTCTAAAATTATTATTACTACAACCCATCACCTACTACCACTATTTCATTCTTACCTAACAAATGTTTCCCACTCCTCTCATTAAACAACCATAAACCCAATACAAACCCCAAAACACCACATCCTTCAAATCATAATTACTCACCCCCATCACCTAATAAATTTTATTCTTATAATACAACTATTTCTTCTCATTAAAAAAGAAAACCATAACCCAATACACAAACCCACCACACCCCATTTTCAAATCATAATTCACCTACCACATTCTTTCTTACACTCATCAAAACTATCTTTTCCACATTCTATTCTTCATACTCATCACCCATAACACCCAAAACCACCACACCCATCTCTAACTATCAAACTAACCATTTCATTAACCATCAAAAATATCTTTTCAACAATTCCCTCTCTTACTCTTAAAACCCCATAAACCCCCAACACCCCAACATCCCATTCTTCAATAAATATATACCTACACCCCACTCAACTATACACTTTTTATTCTTACTACCAAACATATTTCACTTCTCTTAAACCTAAACCAAAACAAACCAACCACACCCCCATTCCCTACAAATCATATTTCCACCTACACCATCCTATCTAACCACATAATATATCTTTTCAAAAATCTAGTCTCTCTCCATTTCAAAACCCCACCCTAAAACCTCCCCACAACCCCACCACAAACCCCAATTTCAAATCATAATACCTAACCCTCCAAATACAACTTTATTCTTACCTAACATCCTATCTTCCTTTACTAAAACCACAAACCCCAAACACCAAAACCGACACAACCCCCCATCCTCAAATATAATTCACACCATCACCTCAAACTATTAATTATAATTAAACCCTATCTTCATCTCATTACAACCATAAACACCAATACAACCAACACCCATATAAATCCGAATACTACAAACCCTCACTATACATATTAATTCTCATAACAACTATTACACTCATTAATACATACAATACAAACCCACACCCTCTATCAATTCAATAATACACACCTAACCTATAAACTTTTCAATTCTAATAACAACATCATTATCTATTAAACCATAAACCCTACAAACCCATTCCCCATAACCATCAATACTTCCTACCACCCATCACTCAAAACTCTTTATCTCTTACTACACACTATTTCCACTCAATTAACCATTAAAACCCAATACAAAACCCAACACCCCCATTATACACATATAATCACCAAATTTCTCCACACCTCAAACTAACCATCATTCAACAAACCCTTCTATCCTTTATACACCCATAACCCCCAACAATCCCCACACATCCATACACCTCAAATATAATACTAACACCCCAAATCCTACTACATTTCATTCTTACTAAACCCAACTATTTCCCACTTCATTACACCATAAACCCAAACAAACACAACACCCCCATCTTCAAATCAAAATAGAACCCCCTCTCTATACCACTTTTTATTCTTATACAACTATTTCCTTATCATTTACCATAAACACAAAACCCACCAACCACCCCATCTTCTAATCATATTATCACCCTCTCATCTACACCCTCAAAATATCTTTTCTAACATCTAATACTTTCTCCTTAAAACCATAACCCAACCCCCAATCAATACCATCATCCACAACTAACTACAACACCCCCTCACTAAACCATAATATATCATAACTAAACCTATTTAACTTCCAATTAAACATCAAACCAATCCAAACCCTACACATTCTACCAATATACCACCCAACCAATTATCACCATCACAACTATCATTTATCACCATATCTCTTATTATCATTCAAACCAAACCAAAACCATCTATATCTCAATCTCATACCAACCATCACTAAACCCTCTTTATTCTTACTAACAACTACCTTCCATCTCATTAATCCATAAACCATACAACCCAACAACCCATCACCCTAAATCATAAATACACCCATCTATTCCCATATTCCAAATATTTTACACAATTATTAAACCTTCCTCCCACTAAACCCCAACAACCCACCCCCCATTAAAAATCAAATACAACAACTAAACTCCCTATTAATTTAACCAAACACTAATTACTTCATTACACCCATAAATACAAACCCACCACCCCCATTCACTCAACATACCTACCCACACTATAAATTTATTCTTACTACAACTATTTCATCAATTAAACCCATCAACAATACCAAACCACACACCATTCTAAAATCATAATCACAAACCAATTTATCCCCAATACACTATCTTTTTAACACTCCATTTTCACATTTAAAACCCACAAACCCAACAACCCCATATCATCTATCTATAACACCCTCACTAAAATAAATTTATACTTACTAACAACCTATTTCCTTCATAAAATTCCATAAACCCAATACAAACCCCCAAACCCCATCTTCATCATAAACCTAACTCTATCTACATAAAAAATATCTTTTCCACTCTTTCACTTCCCTTCATCATAACCCCCCCCCACCCCACCCCCTCACCATCAACAATCCCATCCACCATACTATAAATATTATAATATCACCATATCTTCCATTATAACACCCATACACACCCCAATACCCAAACCAACACACCAATTCCACAAATATATACCTAACCATTCAATTACACTTCAAAAATTCTTTTAAATCCTTATTTCATACTCAATCCACTAACCCCCCAACACCCAACCATTCAACACATACTACAATAACCATACCTAAACAACTCTTTCTTCTTAATCACAACCCTATTTCATCTCAATAAAACCTCAACAATACAAACTAGCCAACACCCCCATTCTCAAATCATTACCACACCATTATCCACACATCAAATTCTTTTAACAATCCATTTCTTATTACAACCCAAACCCCTCAAACCCACCATCCTCCTATCAAATCATAATAACTACACCATCTCTCTACACTTCTTCCCAAAAATTTTATCAAAATCTAATTATTCTCCTTCAACCCTAACCCCCAACACCCACCACACCCATCTCCTAATATAATCAACACCCATAACTAAATATTACTTTCACTTCACCAACCTCTTTCCATCTTCATTACACCCATAAACCCCCAATACCAAACCACCAACCCCCCCATTTCCAAATCATAATACTACACCCACACAACAACACAACCTCTTTCCTAACACTCTATTCTCTTCCCTCCCTTCCTCCCATAACCCCCCAACAACCCACACCCTACTAACTCATAATACCAACCCCATACTAAAACTATAATTTAACAACAACCTATCTTCATCTCATTACACCCAAAATACACACACACACCTCTTCAAATCAAAATATACACCTCCTATCTACATTCAAATTTTTTCAAAATCCTATATTTCTCCTTATATTAACCCCCCCCAACAAACCCACCCCCATACCATCCAAATACTACAACCATACACAATAAACATATTATTTACTAACAATAAAACATCAAAACAACCCATCAACCAAATCACCCCCCACAACCCCATTTCAAATCATAACACCAAAACCTTTTATAATCCACCATCCCATAATTTAAACTCCATTATATATCTTACAACCCCCCAAACCCCTCTATTCAATAATAATACCCCACCTCACTAATCAAACCTTTATTCTACTAACAACCCACCTATTCACTTTATAAAATACCCAAACCAATACACACCCACACACCCCCCCATCTTCAAATATAATACCTACACCCATCTATCGACCATCTAAAACTATCTTTAACTCCTATTCATCCTACTTCATCCCACTAAAACCCCCAACAACCCACACACCCATCTTCCATCATAATAACCACCCATCACCTATAAATCTTCAATTACTACAAAATACACACCTTTTACCCATCAACCAATACAAACCACACCAATCCTCCAAATATAATACACACCCCACCACCTACTAAATTTTATTTAAACTTAACAACCAATTTCTCAATTCAACCATAACAATACAAAACCACACCCCTTAAATCATCTACACAAACAATTTATCCACACACTCAATATCTTATTCACCATCATTTATCCTCCTTAAAACACAACCCCAACAACCCCACTATATCCCTCAAATATCAAACCCACACCCCTTCCTACTAAATTCTTTCTTTAACTCAACAACTTATCTCTAATACAATCAACAACCATAAAACACACACATCTCCCCCCTCAACGCTAAACCTACACCCATCTATAACCTCACAACCTCTTTTTAAAAATTTATTCTCTCTCCCTTCATCCCATACCCCCACAACCCCCAAACCCCATCCTCTCCACTCATACTAACACACCCACTCACTACTAAACTATTAATTTTATCTTAACAACCACATTCATCATATATACACATAAACCCAAATACCACCAACCCATTAATCAAATATATCCCTACTATCTACACTCCTCAAAAATTCTTTCAACAATCCTTTCTCCCTCTCCATCCTCCCCCCCCCCAACAACCCCACCCACACCATCTCTACAATCCAAATCACCTACCCCATCACAACTACAATATTCAATTCTCATAACAACAAATATCCAACTCTACATAAAATAACACCCCAATACCCACCACAACCCCCAATCTACACATCCAAATAACCCTACAATCTATAACTCCATTAAAACTTCATTCTCAAAATAATTATCCTCCTCACTTCATCCCCACAACCAACACACCCCACACACCAATCTCTCATAAAAAAAAAAACCATACCTACAACAACTCTAAATTTAACTAACATCCTATTTCATTAAATTAAACCATCAACCCAATACCATAACCCACACACCATTCTACAAATCATAAACCCCAACACCAATTAACCACACCCTCAAATCTCTTTTAACCCTCATTCATCTCAGTAACACCCAAACCCCAACCAACCAAACTCCACCTACAAATATAAATACCATAACATCTATCTACACTCTCAAACATACTTTTCAATTATCCTCTTTCATCCTTTCCTAAACCCATAAACCCCAAACCAAACCCCACACACCCCTCCTTCCAATCATAAATCCCCAACTTAACCCTATCTATTACCACCTTCAAAAATAATCTTCTCAACTTCCTATATATCATTATACCTCAACACACTCAAAACCAAACACCCCATTATAAATCATAATACCTCACAAATAAATACCATTACATACCCAATTATTCAACCTCTACTTCTTTCCTTCATCCCCCTTAACCCCCCCCAACAACCCCCCCCAACCATACCCATCTTCAAATCATCATACCATTACCCACCCATACCATACCAATCTTATATTCTCTACCACCACCTCAATCTTACTCAATACACCATCAACCCACTAAAACCCCACCACCCACTCTACAATCATAAACACACATTATCCACCATATCAAAATTCTTTTCACACAATCATCTCTTCTCCCATTAAAACCCAACCAACAACAACCACCAACAATCCCTCCTTCAACATCTACTCAACCAATCACATACCAACCATCCCAATCAAAAACACACAAACAACAAATAAATCCCCTAAACCCAACCCACACCCACCCCAATTTAAAATAATTACATACACCATAATATCCAACTAAAATATCTTATAAAATCAAATACTCCTCCTTTCCATCCCATTAACCCCCCAACAACCCCACCCACCCCATTTCAAAACAATAATACCCAACCCCCATCACCTACAAACTATTAATTCTCATCCACAACCTCTTTCCATTCATTATCAACCCATAAACCATAACAACCACCCCCCTCAAACAAAAACTAACCATCTCTCTACACTATAAAAATTTTTAACATCTATTTATATCCAATCATCCCACAAAACACCCCCCAACACCCCACCACACCCCAACACCACACACCACCCCCCCATACTACAAAAATATCTTAAATCATAAACACCTAATAACATTAAACCACCACAACTACCAAACCCACCACACCCCATCCTCCAAATTACTACTACACCATCCTCAATCCCACCTAACAAATTAATAATACCCACACTACACTCAACCTACATCCCCATTACCCCCACAACCCCCAAACCACAACCACTCAAAAACCCCCACACCAAACAAAAATATCTAACTAAAACAATTTACCAAAATACACCCACAAACAATACCACCCAAACATTAACCAAATCAAAAACCACCCCAAATACACAACAACAACAATTACCACAAATCCAAATATACATATAACCCCCCCCCACCCCCCCCACCCCCCCATCACTCAAACCAATACAACACACTACTTATAAACCTTTTCTTCTACTAACCAACCAACTTCCATCAATAAACCCCATCAACCCAATACCAAACCACCACACCCCATTCTCAAATCATACTACATAACCATCACACACCAACCCCCAAAACACCCACCATACCACAACAAACAACAACCCAAACCCCCCACCCACCCCCCCCCCCAAACCACACCACCACCCCCCACCACAACCAAAAACAAAAAACCCCACAATCCACCAAACCCCACCCCCCACCCCCCACCCCCAAACCCCCACACCCCCCCCCAAACACCCCCACCAACCAAAAAAAACCACACTACGAAAACCATACCCCCCCACCCCCACACCTCAAACACTCATAAACCATACCCCACCTAAACCAAAATCAAAACAACCACACCCACCACAAATCCCACACCACCCAACCCCCCCCCCCC
>JAQOWT010000106.1:0-50001 GCA_030407085.1 Trichopria drosophilae | reverse complement strand
AGAAAGTACACAAGGCAAAACGCATTGTTGCAACCTGTAGGTAACGTCAAACCTAGCAAAATAATATGTTTTTTCGAGTACATAGCCTCAAATATCTCAAAATCATGACGTTATGGGCCAATTGTGACTTCGGGTTCGGAAACTACGCACACAATTTCGTTTGATTCCGAAAATTTGCGTACCATAAATTACGCCAGAAATGACCCACGTCTTCCAAACAACATCCAAAACCACCTTTTTTGTAGACCGGTCTGTAATATACATAATGAAAACCCCTATTCCAGGCAAGAGACCGAGCTACCCTCGTATGTTGTTAATATACTTATAGGTAGAATGAAATAGTTTTAACTACCTTTCACATTCCATGATGAGTAATATTCTATGCCTCCCGCAACTTGGCTACCTGATTTCATCAGCTTTAGTTTCCAGGCCTTAGGCGACAGAATGGTAGTCTCATTTTCAGTCCACCCCTCCTACCAGTCGGTTAGACATCCTGCATCAGTGGAAAACTCGATACCGATCATTTTTATCCTCTACCAAACATGGAAAAACGTAACAACATCGATAGCTGCACCCAGGAAACCTCCAAAAGCAACAAGAAGTCTCAATCTCGGCATGAGCCAACAACGAAGGATAGCCAGTCCAGCAACACTATAGCAGCTTGCAGCCAAAAAGTTTGCGAGAGACAAAGAAGGCTCCGGGAAGACGAAGAAGAGGATGATGACATATTAATTATAGACGCGTCTAAGGAATTGAGAGCATATCTGGATAATATATATCTGAAGATAATGTTAGAAGACGCTGAGAAACCTTCTACACGCCGCCATCGCAAGCGGCGCAAAAATTGATTAACATTATCTAAAGGATGTCATTGCAAGTGTGTAAATCTCTGTAATAAATGAAATATTTTATAATTAAAACAATGAATTTTTCTATTCAATTTCCCATCATTAGTGTAAGTAGAAAATTGGTTGTCCGTCTGCATTAAACATAACACAAGGAAAAGAATGTTCAATTTTTCTAGTATTTGACATAAGCACAAATCTCTGAATTTTCAATTAATGGAAAAATTCAATAATTTATCAGTACAGGGAGGGCCCAATTCCAAAGTAAACAGAATATCCACGATCAACCATGGATTATACATCATATTCTACAGAAGTTCTAAAATATCCATAAGTTAAATTGTACACGGAAAAAATTTTTTAATAATCTCCTCTGAAAAATCTAGCAAAATTTTCTGAAAAAGTTCGACGCTCGGCAACCTAGTAAAATTTGCATTAGTAATTTCGGCAATATTTGCTCGACTACTTTGGTGACATTGACTGACGTATCTGAGTATGATGGGTTATGTAAATATATATACTGAAGATGTTCGGCAAATATTACCGAAGTTTCGATTGCGCACTTCTACTTGACGCATTTCAGTGGAATTTAATAAAGATTTTTTTACGTGTAAAACAATATTCCAGCTTCATACGCGCATAATCAATTAACGTTATACCAGGATACTCACTGACTTCTTTGTAGGAAATTTTATGCTCCACAATAAAGGTTTAGTATATTTTCAGTGGATCGTGCACTGATTTCGATTCGGAAGCCGTGGATTAAAAAAAGTGCCGATTTTTTCACTTTTAGCAACGTTTGCAGATCATTACAAATAACTGGTAATAACTAATTCTCTACGTGTTATGTATAAATAAACCAAAAGATGTATTAGAAGAGTACTTGTTCATAAATATTCCTTTCTTAACGATTTCTAATTTTAATCGCCATTTTACGTTTAGCAGAACCCGTACGGCGTTCAGCCCGAAAACTGCCGAAAATCTATTTCCGTTCATATTTTTATTAATGTTATTTATTACGTAATTTCAAACTGACCGAAACTTTGTAAGAAAAAATCGTAGTTGAACGAATTAAACCTCATTTTTAAGGGTAAAAGTAGTACTAAAAGTTGCAGAAAGTACACAAGGCAAAACGCATTGTTGCAACCTGTAGGTAACGTCAAACCTAGCAAAATAATATGTTTTTTCGAGTACATAGCCTCAAATATCTCAAAATCATGACGTTATGGGCCAATTGTGACTTCGGGTTCGGAAACTACGCACACAATTTCGTTTGATTCCGAAAATTTGCGTACCATAAATTACGCCAGAAATGACCCACGTCTTCCAAACAACATCCAAAACCACCTTTTTTGTAGACCGGTCTGTAATATACATAATGAAAACCCCTATTCCAGGCAAGAGACCGAGCTACCCTCGTATGTTGTTAATATACTTATAGGTAGAATGAAATAGTTTTAACTACCTTTCACATTCCATGATGAGTAATATTCTATGCCTCCCGCAACTTGGCTACCTGATTTCATCAGCTTTAGTTTCCAGGCCTTAGGCGACAGAATGGTAGTCTCATTTTCAGTCCACCCCTCCTACCAGTCGGTTAGACATCCTGCATCAGTGGAAAACTCGATACCGATCATTTTTATCCTCTACCAAACATGGAAAAACGTAACAACATCGATAGCTGCACCCAGGAAACCTCCAAAAGCAACAAGAAGTCTCAATCTCGGCATGAGCCAACAACGAAGGATAGCCAGTCCAGCAACACTATAGCAGCTTGCAGCCAAAAAGTTTGCGAGAGACAAAGAAGGCTCCGGGAAGACGAAGAAGAGGATGATGACATATTAATTATAGACGCGTCTAAGGAATTGAGAGCATATCTGGATAATATATATCTGAAGATGATGTTAGAAGACGCTGAGAAACCTTCTACACGCCGCCATCGCAAACGGCGCAAAAATTGATTAACATTATCTAAAGAATGTCATTGCAAGTGTGTAAATCTATGCAATAAATGAAATATTTTATAATTAAAACAATGAATTTTTCTATTCAATTTCCCATCATTAGTGTAAGTAGAAAATTGGTTGTCCGTCTGCATTCAACATAACACAAGGAAAAGAATGTTCAATTTTTCTAGTATTTGACATAAGCACAAATCTCTGAATTTTCAATTAATGGAAAAATTCAATAATTTATCAGTACAGGGAGGGCCCAATTCCAAAGTAAACAGAATATCCACGATCAACCATGGATTATACATCATATTCTACAGAAGTTCTAAAATATCCATAAGTTAAATTGTACACGGAAAAAATTTTTTAATAATCTCCTCTGAAAAATCTAGCAAAATTTTCTGAAAAAGTTCGACGCTCGGCAACCTAGTAAAATTTGCATTAGTAATTTCGGCAATATTTGCTCGACTACTTTGGTGACATTGACTGACGTATCTGAGTATGATGGGTTATGTAAATATATATACTGAAGATGTTCGGCAAATATTACCGAAGTTTCGATTGCGCACTTCTACTTGACGCATTTCAGTGGAATTTAATAAAGATTTTTTTACGTGTAAAACAATATTCCAGCTTCATACGCGCATAATCAATTAACGTTATACCAGGATACTCACTGACTTCTTTGTAGGAAATTTTATGCTCCACAATAAAGGTTTAGTATATTTTCAGTGGATCGTGCACTGATTTCGATTCGGAAGCCGTGGATTAAAAAAAGTGCCGATTTTTTCACTTTTAGCAACGTTTGCAGATCATTACAAATAACTGGTAATAACTAATTCTCTACGTGTTATGTATAAATAAACCAAAAGATGTATTAGAAGAGTACTTGTTCATAAATATTCCTTTCTTAACGATTTCTAATTTTAATCGCCATTTTACGTTTAGCAGAACCCGTACGGCGTTCAGCCCGAAAACTGCCGAAAATCTATTTCCGTTCATATTTTTATTAATGTTATTTATTACGTAATTTCAAACTGACCGAAACTTTGTAAGAAAAAATCGTAGTTGAACGAATTAAACCTCATTTTTAAGGGTAAAAGTAGTACTAAAAGTTGCAGAAAGTACACAAGGCAAAACGCATTGTTGCAACCTGTAGGTAACGTCAAACCTAGCAAAATAATATGTTTTTTCGAGTACATAGCCTCAAATATCTCAAAATCATGACGTTATGGGCCAATTGTGACTTCGGGTTCGGAAACTACGCACACAATTTCGTTTGATTCCGAAAATTTGCGTACCATAAATTACGCCAGAAATGACCCACGTCTTCCAAACAACATCCAAAACCACCTTTTTTGTAGACCGGTCTGTAATATACATAATGAAAACCCCTATTCCAGGCAAGAGACCGAGCTACCCTCGTATGTTGTTAATATACTTATAGGTAGAATGAAATAGTTTTAACTACCTTTCACATTCCATGATGAGTAATATTCTATGCCTCCCGCAACTTGGCTACCTGATTTCATCAGCTTTAGTTTCCAGGCCTTAGGCGACAGAATGGTAGTCTCATTTTCAGTCCACCCCTCCTACCAGTCGGTTAGACATCCTGCATCAGTGGAAAACTCGATACCGATCATTTTTATCCTCTACCAAACATGGAAAAACGTAACAACATCGATAGCTGCACCCAGGAAACCTCCAAAAGCAACAAGAAGTCTCAATCTCGGCATGAGCCAACAACGAAGGATAGCCAGTCCAGCAACACTATAGCAGCTTGCAGCCAAAAAGTTTGCGAGAGACAAAGAAGGCTCCGGGAAGACGAAGAAGAGGATGATGACATATTAATTATAGACGCGTCTAAGGAATTGAGAGCATATCTGGATAATATATATCTGAAGATGATGTTAGAAGACGCTGAGAAACCTTCTACACGCCGCCATCGCAAACGGCGCAAAAATTGATTAACATTATCTAAAGAATGTCATTGCAAGTGTGTAAATCTATGCAATAAATGAAATATTTTATAATTAAAACAATGAATTTTTCTATTCAATTTCCCATCATTAGTGTAAGTAGAAAATTGGTTGTCCGTCTGCATTCAACATAACACAAGGAAAAGAATGTTCAATTTTTCTAGTATTTGACATAAGCACAAATCTCTGAATTTTCAATTAATGGAAAAATTCAATAATTTATCAGTACAGGGAGGGCCCAATTCCAAAGTAAACAGAATATCCACGATCAACCATGGATTATACATCATATTCTACAGAAGTTCTAAAATATCCATAAGTTAAATTGTACACGGAAAAAATTTTTAATAATCTCCTCTGAAAAATCTAGCAAAATTTTCTGAAAAAGTTCGACGCTCGGCAACCTAGTAAAATTTGCATTAGTAATTTCGGCAATATTTGCTCGACTACTTTGGTGACATTGACTGACGTATCTGAGTATGATGGGTTATGTAAATATATATACTGAAGATGTTCGGCAAATATTACCGAAGTTTCGATTGCGCACTTCTACTTGACGCATTTCAGTGGAATTTAATAAAGATTTTTTTACGTGTAAAACAATATTCCAGCTTCATACGCGCATAATCAATTAACGTTATACCAGGATACTCACTGACTTCTTTGTAGGAAATTTTATGCTCCACAATAAAGGTTTAGTATATTTTCAGTGGATCGTGCACTGATTTCGATTCGGAAGCCGTGGATTAAAAAAAGTGCCGATTTTTTCACTTTTAGCAACGTTTGCAGATCATTACAAATAACTGGTAATAACTAATTCTCTACGTGTTATGTATAAATAAACCAAAAGATGTATTAGAAGAGTACTTGTTCATAAATATTCCTTTCTTAACGATTTCTAATTTTAATCGCCATTTTACGTTTAGCAGAACCCGTACGGCGTTCAGCCCGAAAACTGCCGAAAATCTATTTCCGTTCATATTTTTATTAATGTTATTTATTACGTAATTTCAAACTGACCGAAACTTTGTAAGAAAAAATCGTAGTTGAACGAATTAAACCTCATTTTTAAGGGTAAAAGTAGTACTAAAAGTTGCAGAAAGTACACAAGGCAAAACGCATTGTTGCAACCTGTAGGTAACGTCAAACCTAGCAAAATAATATGTTTTTTCGAGTACATAGCCTCAAATATCTCAAAATCATGACGTTATGGGCCAATTGTGACTTCGGGTTCGGAAACTACGCACACAATTTCGTTTGATTCCGAAAATTTGCGTACCATAAATTACGCCAGAAATGACCCACGTCTTCCAAACAACATCCAAAACCACCTTTTTTGTAGACCGGTCTGTAATATACATAATGAAAACCCCTATTCCAGGCAAGAGACCGAGCTACCCTCGTATGTTGTTAATATACTTATAGGTAGAATGAAATAGTTTTAACTACCTTTCACATTCCATGATGAGTAATATTCTATGCCTCCCGCAACTTGGCTACCTGATTTCATCAGCTTTAGTTTCCAGGCCTTAGGCGACAGAATGGTAGTCTCATTTTCAGTCCACCCCTCCTACCAGTCGGTTAGACATCCTGCATCAGTGGAAAACTCGATACCGATCATTTTTATCCTCTACCAAACATGGAAAAACGTAACAACATCGATAGCTGCACCCAGGAAACCTCCAAAAGCAACAAGAAGTCTCAATCTCGGCATGAGCCAACAACGAAGGATAGCCAGTCCAGCAACACTATAGCAGCTTGCAGCCAAAAAGTTTGCGAGAGACAAAGAAGGCTCCGGGAAGACGAAGAAGAGGATGATGACATATTAATTATAGACGCGTCTAAGGAATTGAGAGCATATCTGGATAATATATATCTGAAGATAATGTTAGAAGACGCTGAGAAACCTTCTACACGCCGCCATCGCAAGCGGCGCAAAAATTGATTAACATTATCTAAAGGATGTCATTGCAAGTGTGTAAATCTCTGTAATAAATGAAATATTTTATAATTAAAACAATGAATTTTTCTATTCAATTTCCCATCATTAGTGTAAGTAGAAAATTGGTTGTCCGTCTGCATTAAACATAACACAAGGAAAAGAATGTTCAATTTTTCTAGTATTTGACATAAGCACAAATCTCTGAATTTTCAATTAATGGAAAAATTCAATAATTTATCAGTACAGGGAGGGCCCAATTCCAAAGTAAACAGAATATCCACGATCAACCATGGATTATACATCATATTCTACAGAAGTTCTAAAATATCCATAAGTTAAATTGTACACGGAAAAAAATTTTTAATAATCTCCTCTGAAAAATCTAGCAAAATTTTCTGAAAAAGTTCGACGCTCGGCAACCTAGTAAAATTTGCATTAGTAATTTCGGCAATATTTGCTCGACTACTTTGGTGACATTGACTGACGTATCTGAGTATGATGGGTTATGTAAATATATATACTGAAGATGTTCGGCAAATATTACCGAAGTTTCGATTGCGCACTTCTACTTGACGCATTTCAGTGGAATTTAATAAAGATTTTTTTACGTGTAAAACAATATTCCAGCTTCATACGCGCATAATCAATTAACGTTATACCAGGATACTCACTGACTTCTTTGTAGGAAATTTTATGCTCCACAATAAAGGTTTAGTATATTTTCAGTGGATCGTGCACTGATTTCGATTCGGAAGCCGTGGATTAAAAAAAGTGCCGATTTTTTCACTTTTAGCAACGTTTGCAGATCATTACAAATAACTGGTAATAACTAATTCTCTACGTGTTATGTATAAATAAACCAAAAGATGTATTAGAAGAGTACTTGTTCATAAATATTCCTTTCTTAACGATTTCTAATTTTAATCGCCATTTTACGTTTAGCAGAACCCGTACGGCGTTCAGCCCGAAAACTGCCGAAAATCTATTTCCGTTCATATTTTTATTAATGTTATTTATTACGTAATTTCAAACTGACCGAAACTTTGTAAGAAAAAATCGTAGTTGAACGAATTAAACCTCATTTTTAAGGGTAAAAGTAGTACTAAAAGTTGCAGAAAGTACACAAGGCAAAACGCATTGTTGCAACCTGTAGGTAACGTCAAACCTAGCAAAATAATATGTTTTTTCGAGTACATAGCCTCAAATATCTCAAAATCATGACGTTATGGGCCAATTGTGACTTCGGGTTCGGAAACTACGCACACAATTTCGTTTGATTCCGAAAATTTGCGTACCATAAATTACGCCAGAAATGACCCACGTCTTCCAAACAACATCCAAAACCACCTTTTTTGTAGACCGGTCTGTAATATACATAATGAAAACCCCTATTCCAGGCAAGAGACCGAGCTACCCTCGTATGTTGTTAATATACTTATAGGTAGAATGAAATAGTTTTAACTACCTTTCACATTCCATGATGAGTAATATTCTATGCCTCCCGCAACTTGGCTACCTGATTTCATCAGCTTTAGTTTCCAGGCCTTAGGCGACAGAATGGTAGTCTCATTTTCAGTCCACCCCTCCTACCAGTCGGTTAGACATCCTGCATCAGTGGAAAACTCGATACCGATCATTTTTATCCTCTACCAAACATGGAAAAACGTAACAACATCGATAGCTGCACCCAGGAAACCTCCAAAAGCAACAAGAAGTCTCAATCTCGGCATGAGCCAACAACGAAGGATAGCCAGTCCAGCAACACTATAGCAGCTTGCAGCCAAAAAGTTTGCGAGAGACAAAGAAGGCTCCGGGAAGACGAAGAAGAGGATGATGACATATTAATTATAGACGCGTCTAAGGAATTGAGAGCATATCTGGATAATATATATCTGAAGATAATGTTAGAAGACGCTGAGAAACCTTCTACACGCCGCCATCGCAAGCGGCGCAAAAATTGATTAACATTATCTAAAGGATGTCATTGCAAGTGTGTAAATCTCTGTAATAAATGAAATATTTTATAATTAAAACAATGAATTTTTCTATTCAATTTCCCATCATTAGTGTAAGTAGAAAATTGGTTGTCCGTCTGCATTAAACATAACACAAGGAAAAGAATGTTCAATTTTTCTAGTATTTGACATAAGCACAAATCTCTGAATTTTCAATTAATGGAAAAATTCAATAATTTATCAGTACAGGGAGGGCCCAATTCCAAAGTAAACAGAATATCCACGATCAACCATGGATTATACATCATATTCTACAGAAGTTCTAAAATATCCATAAGTTAAATTGTACACGGAAAAAATTTTTTAATAATCTCCTCTGAAAAATCTAGCAAAATTTTCTGAAAAAGTTCGACGCTCGGCAACCTAGTAAAATTTGCATTAGTAATTTCGGCAATATTTGCTCGACTACTTTGGTGACATTGACTGACGTATCTGAGTATGATGGGTTATGTAAATATATATACTGAAGATGTTCGGCAAATATTACCGAAGTTTCGATTGCGCACTTCTACTTGACGCATTTCAGTGGAATTTAATAAAGATTTTTTTACGTGTAAAACAATATTCCAGCTTCATACGCGCATAATCAATTAACGTTATACCAGGATACTCACTGACTTCTTTGTAGGAAATTTTATGCTCCACAATAAAGGTTTAGTATATTTTCAGTGGATCGTGCACTGATTTCGATTCGGAAGCCGTGGATTAAAAAAAGTGCCGATTTTTTCACTTTTAGCAACGTTTGCAGATCATTACAAATAACTGGTAATAACTAATTCTCTACGTGTTATGTATAAATAAACCAAAAGATGTATTAGAAGAGTACTTGTTCATAAATATTCCTTTCTTAACGATTTCTAATTTTAATCGCCATTTTACGTTTAGCAGAACCCGTACGGCGTTCAGCCCGAAAACTGCCGAAAATCTATTTCCGTTCATATTTTTATTAATGTTATTTATTACGTAATTTCAAACTGACCGAAACTTTGTAAGAAAAAATCGTAGTTGAACGAATTAAACCTCATTTTTAAGGGTAAAAGTAGTACTAAAAGTTGCAGAAAGTACACAAGGCAAAACGCATTGTTGCAACCTGTAGGTAACGTCAAACCTAGCAAAATAATATGTTTTTTCGAGTACATAGCCTCAAATATCTCAAAATCATGACGTTATGGGCCAATTGTGACTTCGGGTTCGGAAACTACGCACACAATTTCGTTTGATTCCGAAAATTTGCGTACCATAAATTACGCCAGAAATGACCCACGTCTTCCAAACAACATCCAAAACCACCTTTTTTGTAGACCGGTCTGTAATATACATAATGAAAACCCCTATTCCAGGCAAGAGACCGAGCTACCCTCGTATGTTGTTAATATACTTATAGGTAGAATGAAATAGTTTTAACTACCTTTCACATTCCATGATGAGTAATATTCTATGCCTCCCGCAACTTGGCTACCTGATTTCATCAGCTTTAGTTTCCAGGCCTTAGGCGACAGAATGGTAGTCTCATTTTCAGTCCACCCCTCCTACCAGTCGGTTAGACATCCTGCATCAGTGGAAAACTCGATACCGATCATTTTTATCCTCTACCAAACATGGAAAAACGTAACAACATCGATAGCTGCACCCAGGAAACCTCCAAAAGCAACAAGAAGTCTCAATCTCGGCATGAGCCAACAACGAAGGATAGCCAGTCCAGCAACACTATAGCAGCTTGCAGCCAAAAAGTTTGCGAGAGACAAAGAAGGCTCCGGGAAGACGAAGAAGAGGATGATGACATATTAATTATAGACGCGTCTAAGGAATTGAGAGCATATCTGGATAATATATATCTGAAGATAATGTTAGAAGACGCTGAGAAACCTTCTACACGCCGCCATCGCAAGCGGCGCAAAAATTGATTAACATTATCTAAAGGATGTCATTGCAAGTGTGTAAATCTCTGTAATAAATGAAATATTTTATAATTAAAACAATGAATTTTTCTATTCAATTTCCCATCATTAGTGTAAGTAGAAAATTGGTTGTCCGTCTGCATTAAACATAACACAAGGAAAAGAATGTTCAATTTTTCTAGTATTTGACATAAGCACAAATCTCTGAATTTTCAATTAATGGAAAAATTCAATAATTTATCAGTACAGGGAGGGCCCAATTCCAAAGTAAACAGAATATCCACGATCAACCATGGATTATACATCATATTCTACAGAAGTTCTAAAATATCCATAAGTTAAATTGTACACGGAAAAAAATTTTTAATAATCTCCTCTGAAAAATCTAGCAAAATTTTCTGAAAAAGTTCGACGCTCGGCAACCTAGTAAAATTTGCATTAGTAATTTCGGCAATATTTGCTCGACTACTTTGGTGACATTGACTGACGTATCTGAGTATGATGGGTTATGTAAATATATATACTGAAGATGTTCGGCAAATATTACCGAAGTTTCGATTGCGCACTTCTACTTGACGCATTTCAGTGGAATTTAATAAAGATTTTTTTACGTGTAAAACAATATTCCAGCTTCATACGCGCATAATCAATTAACGTTATACCAGGATACTCACTGACTTCTTTGTAGGAAATTTTATGCTCCACAATAAAGGTTTAGTATATTTTCAGTGGATCGTGCACTGATTTCGATTCGGAAGCCGTGGATTAAAAAAAGTGCCGATTTTTTCACTTTTAGCAACGTTTGCAGATCATTACAAATAACTGGTAATAACTAATTCTCTACGTGTTATGTATAAATAAACCAAAAGATGTATTAGAAGAGTACTTGTTCATAAATATTCCTTTCTTAACGATTTCTAATTTTAATCGCCATTTTACGTTTAGCAGAACCCGTACGGCGTTCAGCCCGAAAACTGCCGAAAATCTATTTCCGTTCATATTTTTATTAATGTTATTTATTACGTAATTTCAAACTGACCGAAACTTTGTAAGAAAAAATCGTAGTTGAACGAATTAAACCTCATTTTTAAGGGTAAAAGTAGTACTAAAAGTTGCAGAAAGTACACAAGGCAAAACGCATTGTTGCAACCTGTAGGTAACGTCAAACCTAGCAAAATAATATGTTTTTTCGAGTACATAGCCTCAAATATCTCAAAATCATGACGTTATGGGCCAATTGTGACTTCGGGTTCGGAAACTACGCACACAATTTCGTTTGATTCCGAAAATTTGCGTACCATAAATTACGCCAGAAATGACCCACGTCTTCCAAACAACATCCAAAACCACCTTTTTTGTAGACCGGTCTGTAATATACATAATGAAAACCCCTATTCCAGGCAAGAGACCGAGCTACCCTCGTATGTTGTTAATATACTTATAGGTAGAATGAAATAGTTTTAACTACCTTTCACATTCCATGATGAGTAATATTCTATGCCTCCCGCAACTTGGCTACCTGATTTCATCAGCTTTAGTTTCCAGGCCTTAGGCGACAGAATGGTAGTCTCATTTTCAGTCCACCCCTCCTACCAGTCGGTTAGACATCCTGCATCAGTGGAAAACTCGATACCGATCATTTTTATCCTCTACCAAACATGGAAAAACGTAACAACATCGATAGCTGCACCCAGGAAACCTCCAAAAGCAACAAGAAGTCTCAATCTCGGCATGAGCCAACAACGAAGGATAGCCAGTCCAGCAACACTATAGCAGCTTGCAGCCAAAAAGTTTGCGAGAGACAAAGAAGGCTCCGGGAAGACGAAGAAGAGGATGATGACATATTAATTATAGACGCGTCTAAGGAATTGAGAGCATATCTGGATAATATATATCTGAAGATGATGTTAGAAGACGCTGAGAAACCTTCTACACGCCGCCATCGCAAACGGCGCAAAAATTGATTAACATTATCTAAAGAATGTCATTGCAAGTGTGTAAATCTATGCAATAAATGAAATATTTTATAATTAAAACAATGAATTTTTCTATTCAATTTCCCATCATTAGTGTAAGTAGAAAATTGGTTGTCCGTCTGCATTCAACATAACACAAGGAAAAGAATGTTCAATTTTTCTAGTATTTGACATAAGCACAAATCTCTGAATTTTCAATTAATGGAAAAATTCAATAATTTATCAGTACAGGGAGGGCCCAATTCCAAAGTAAACAGAATATCCACGATCAACCATGGATTATACATCATATTCTACAGAAGTTCTAAAATATCCATAAGTTAAATTGTACACGGAAAAAATTTTTTAATAATCTCCTCTGAAAAATCTAGCAAAATTTTCTGAAAAAGTTCGACGCTCGGCAACCTAGTAAAATTTGCATTAGTAATTTCGGCAATATTTGCTCGACTACTTTGGTGACATTGACTGACGTATCTGAGTATGATGGGTTATGTAAATATATATACTGAAGATGTTCGGCAAATATTACCGAAGTTTCGATTGCGCACTTCTACTTGACGCATTTCAGTGGAATTTAATAAAGATTTTTTTACGTGTAAAACAATATTCCAGCTTCATACGCGCATAATCAATTAACGTTATACCAGGATACTCACTGACTTCTTTGTAGGAAATTTTATGCTCCACAATAAAGGTTTAGTATATTTTCAGTGGATCGTGCACTGATTTCGATTCGGAAGCCGTGGATTAAAAAAAGTGCCGATTTTTTCACTTTTAGCAACGTTTGCAGATCATTACAAATAACTGGTAATAACTAATTCTCTACGTGTTATGTATAAATAAACCAAAAGATGTATTAGAAGAGTACTTGTTCATAAATATTCCTTTCTTAACGATTTCTAATTTTAATCGCCATTTTACGTTTAGCAGAACCCGTACGGCGTTCAGCCCGAAAACTGCCGAAAATCTATTTCCGTTCATATTTTTATTAATGTTATTTATTACGTAATTTCAAACTGACCGAAACTTTGTAAGAAAAAATCGTAGTTGAACGAATTAAACCTCATTTTTAAGGGTAAAAGTAGTACTAAAAGTTGCAGAAAGTACACAAGGCAAAACGCATTGTTGCAACCTGTAGGTAACGTCAAACCTAGCAAAATAATATGTTTTTTCGAGTACATAGCCTCAAATATCTCAAAATCATGACGTTATGGGCCAATTGTGACTTCGGGTTCGGAAACTACGCACACAATTTCGTTTGATTCCGAAAATTTGCGTACCATAAATTACGCCAGAAATGACCCACGTCTTCCAAACAACATCCAAAACCACCTTTTTTGTAGACCGGTCTGTAATATACATAATGAAAACCCCTATTCCAGGCAAGAGACCGAGCTACCCTCGTATGTTGTTAATATACTTATAGGTAGAATGAAATAGTTTTAACTACCTTTCACATTCCATGATGAGTAATATTCTATGCCTCCCGCAACTTGGCTACCTGATTTCATCAGCTTTAGTTTCCAGGCCTTAGGCGACAGAATGGTAGTCTCATTTTCAGTCCACCCCTCCTACCAGTCGGTTAGACATCCTGCATCAGTGGAAAACTCGATACCGATCATTTTTATCCTCTACCAAACATGGAAAAACGTAACAACATCGATAGCTGCACCCAGGAAACCTCCAAAAGCAACAAGAAGTCTCAATCTCGGCATGAGCCAACAACGAAGGATAGCCAGTCCAGCAACACTATAGCAGCTTGCAGCCAAAAAGTTTGCGAGAGACAAAGAAGGCTCCGGGAAGACGAAGAAGAGGATGATGACATATTAATTATAGACGCGTCTAAGGAATTGAGAGCATATCTGGATAATATATATCTGAAGATAATGTTAGAAGACGCTGAGAAACCTTCTACACGCCGCCATCGCAAGCGGCGCAAAAATTGATTAACATTATCTAAAGGATGTCATTGCAAGTGTGTAAATCTCTGTAATAAATGAAATATTTTATAATTAAAACAATGAATTTTTCTATTCAATTTCCCATCATTAGTGTAAGTAGAAAATTGGTTGTCCGTCTGCATTAAACATAACACAAGGAAAAGAATGTTCAATTTTTCTAGTATTTGACATAAGCACAAATCTCTGAATTTTCAATTAATGGAAAAATTCAATAATTTATCAGTACAGGGAGGGCCCAATTCCAAAGTAAACAGAATATCCACGATCAACCATGGATTATACATCATATTCTACAGAAGTTCTAAAATATCCATAAGTTAAATTGTACACGGAAAAAATTTTTTAATAATCTCCTCTGAAAAATCTAGCAAAATTTTCTGAAAAAGTTCGACGCTCGGCAACCTAGTAAAATTTGCATTAGTAATTTCGGCAATATTTGCTCGACTACTTTGGTGACATTGACTGACGTATCTGAGTATGATGGGTTATGTAAATATATATACTGAAGATGTTCGGCAAATATTACCGAAGTTTCGATTGCGCACTTCTACTTGACGCATTTCAGTGGAATTTAATAAAGATTTTTTTACGTGTAAAACAATATTCCAGCTTCATACGCGCATAATCAATTAACGTTATACCAGGATACTCACTGACTTCTTTGTAGGAAATTTTATGCTCCACAATAAAGGTTTAGTATATTTTCAGTGGATCGTGCACTGATTTCGATTCGGAAGCCGTGGATTAAAAAAAGTGCCGATTTTTTCACTTTTAGCAACGTTTGCAGATCATTACAAATAACTGGTAATAACTAATTCTCTACGTGTTATGTATAAATAAACCAAAAGATGTATTAGAAGAGTACTTGTTCATAAATATTCCTTTCTTAACGATTTCTAATTTTAATCGCCATTTTACGTTTAGCAGAACCCGTACGGCGTTCAGCCCGAAAACTGCCGAAAATCTATTTCCGTTCATATTTTTATTAATGTTATTTATTACGTAATTTCAAACTGACCGAAACTTTGTAAGAAAAAATCGTAGTTGAACGAATTAAACCTCATTTTTAAGGGTAAAAGTAGTACTAAAAGTTGCAGAAAGTACACAAGGCAAAACGCATTGTTGCAACCTGTAGGTAACGTCAAACCTAGCAAAATAATATGTTTTTTCGAGTACATAGCCTCAAATATCTCAAAATCATGACGTTATGGGCCAATTGTGACTTCGGGTTCGGAAACTACGCACACAATTTCGTTTGATTCCGAAAATTTGCGTACCATAAATTACGCCAGAAATGACCCACGTCTTCCAAACAACATCCAAAACCACCTTTTTTGTAGACCGGTCTGTAATATACATAATGAAAACCCCTATTCCAGGCAAGAGACCGAGCTACCCTCGTATGTTGTTAATATACTTATAGGTAGAATGAAATAGTTTTAACTACCTTTCACATTCCATGATGAGTAATATTCTATGCCTCCCGCAACTTGGCTACCTGATTTCATCAGCTTTAGTTTCCAGGCCTTAGGCGACAGAATGGTAGTCTCATTTTCAGTCCACCCCTCCTACCAGTCGGTTAGACATCCTGCATCAGTGGAAAACTCGATACCGATCATTTTTATCCTCTACCAAACATGGAAAAACGTAACAACATCGATAGCTGCACCCAGGAAACCTCCAAAAGCAACAAGAAGTCTCAATCTCGGCATGAGCCAACAACGAAGGATAGCCAGTCCAGCAACACTATAGCAGCTTGCAGCCAAAAAGTTTGCGAGAGACAAAGAAGGCTCCGGGAAGACGAAGAAGAGGATGATGACATATTAATTATAGACGCGTCTAAGGAATTGAGAGCATATCTGGATAATATATATCTGAAGATAATGTTAGAAGACGCTGAGAAACCTTCTACACGCCGCCATCGCAAGCGGCGCAAAAATTGATTAACATTATCTAAAGGATGTCATTGCAAGTGTGTAAATCTCTGTAATAAATGAAATATTTTATAATTAAAACAATGAATTTTTCTATTCAATTTCCCATCATTAGTGTAAGTAGAAAATTGGTTGTCCGTCTGCATTAAACATAACACAAGGAAAAGAATGTTCAATTTTTCTAGTATTTGACATAAGCACAAATCTCTGAATTTTCAATTAATGGAAAAATTCAATAATTTATCAGTACAGGGAGGGCCCAATTCCAAAGTAAACAGAATATCCACGATCAACCATGGATTATACATCATATTCTACAGAAGTTCTAAAATATCCATAAGTTAAATTGTACACGGAAAAAATTTTTAATAATCTCCTCTGAAAAATCTAGCAAAATTTTCTGAAAAAGTTCGACGCTCGGCAACCTAGTAAAATTTGCATTAGTAATTTCGGCAATATTTGCTCGACTACTTTGGTGACATTGACTGACGTATCTGAGTATGATGGGTTATGTAAATATATATACTGAAGATGTTCGGCAAATATTACCGAAGTTTCGATTGCGCACTTCTACTTGACGCATTTCAGTGGAATTTAATAAAGATTTTTTTACGTGTAAAACAATATTCCAGCTTCATACGCGCATAATCAATTAACGTTATACCAGGATACTCACTGACTTCTTTGTAGGAAATTTTATGCTCCACAATAAAGGTTTAGTATATTTTCAGTGGATCGTGCACTGATTTCGATTCGGAAGCCGTGGATTAAAAAAAGTGCCGATTTTTTCACTTTTAGCAACGTTTGCAGATCATTACAAATAACTGGTAATAACTAATTCTCTACGTGTTATGTATAAATAAACCAAAAGATGTATTAGAAGAGTACTTGTTCATAAATATTCCTTTCTTAACGATTTCTAATTTTAATCGCCATTTTACGTTTAGCAGAACCCGTACGGCGTTCAGCCCGAAAACTGCCGAAAATCTATTTCCGTTCATATTTTTATTAATGTTATTTATTACGTAATTTCAAACTGACCGAAACTTTGTAAGAAAAAATCGTAGTTGAACGAATTAAACCTCATTTTTAAGGGTAAAAGTAGTACTAAAAGTTGCAGAAAGTACACAAGGCAAAACGCATTGTTGCAACCTGTAGGTAACGTCAAACCTAGCAAAATAATATGTTTTTTCGAGTACATAGCCTCAAATATCTCAAAATCATGACGTTATGGGCCAATTGTGACTTCGGGTTCGGAAACTACGCACACAATTTCGTTTGATTCCGAAAATTTGCGTACCATAAATTACGCCAGAAATGACCCACGTCTTCCAAACAACATCCAAAACCACCTTTTTTGTAGACCGGTCTGTAATATACATAATGAAAACCCCTATTCCAGGCAAGAGACCGAGCTACCCTCGTATGTTGTTAATATACTTATAGGTAGAATGAAATAGTTTTAACTACCTTTCACATTCCATGATGAGTAATATTCTATGCCTCCCGCAACTTGGCTACCTGATTTCATCAGCTTTAGTTTCCAGGCCTTAGGCGACAGAATGGTAGTCTCATTTTCAGTCCACCCCTCCTACCAGTCGGTTAGACATCCTGCATCAGTGGAAAACTCGATACCGATCATTTTTATCCTCTACCAAACATGGAAAAACGTAACAACATCGATAGCTGCACCCAGGAAACCTCCAAAAGCAACAAGAAGTCTCAATCTCGGCATGAGCCAACAACGAAGGATAGCCAGTCCAGCAACACTATAGCAGCTTGCAGCCAAAAAGTTTGCGAGAGACAAAGAAGGCTCCGGGAAGACGAAGAAGAGGATGATGACATATTAATTATAGACGCGTCTAAGGAATTGAGAGCATATCTGGATAATATATATCTGAAGATAATGTTAGAAGACGCTGAGAAACCTTCTACACGCCGCCATCGCAAGCGGCGCAAAAATTGATTAACATTATCTAAAGGATGTCATTGCAAGTGTGTAAATCTCTGTAATAAATGAAATATTTTATAATTAAAACAATGAATTTTTCTATTCAATTTCCCATCATTAGTGTAAGTAGAAAATTGGTTGTCCGTCTGCATTAAACATAACACAAGGAAAAGAATGTTCAATTTTTCTAGTATTTGACATAAGCACAAATCTCTGAATTTTCAATTAATGGAAAAATTCAATAATTTATCAGTACAGGGAGGGCCCAATTCCAAAGTAAACAGAATATCCACGATCAACCATGGATTATACATCATATTCTACAGAAGTTCTAAAATATCCATAAGTTAAATTGTACACGGAAAAAAATTTTTAATAATCTCCTCTGAAAAATCTAGCAAAATTTTCTGAAAAAGTTCGACGCTCGGCAACCTAGTAAAATTTGCATTAGTAATTTCGGCAATATTTGCTCGACTACTTTGGTGACATTGACTGACGTATCTGAGTATGATGGGTTATGTAAATATATATACTGAAGATGTTCGGCAAATATTACCGAAGTTTCGATTGCGCACTTCTACTTGACGCATTTCAGTGGAATTTAATAAAGATTTTTTTACGTGTAAAACAATATTCCAGCTTCATACGCGCATAATCAATTAACGTTATACCAGGATACTCACTGACTTCTTTGTAGGAAATTTTATGCTCCACAATAAAGGTTTAGTATATTTTCAGTGGATCGTGCACTGATTTCGATTCGGAAGCCGTGGATTAAAAAAAGTGCCGATTTTTTCACTTTTAGCAACGTTTGCAGATCATTACAAATAACTGGTAATAACTAATTCTCTACGTGTTATGTATAAATAAACCAAAAGATGTATTAGAAGAGTACTTGTTCATAAATATTCCTTTCTTAACGATTTCTAATTTTAATCGCCATTTTACGTTTAGCAGAACCCGTACGGCGTTCAGCCCGAAAACTGCCGAAAATCTATTTCCGTTCATATTTTTATTAATGTTATTTATTACGTAATTTCAAACTGACCGAAACTTTGTAAGAAAAAATCGTAGTTGAACGAATTAAACCTCATTTTTAAGGGTAAAAGTAGTACTAAAAGTTGCAGAAAGTACACAAGGCAAAACGCATTGTTGCAACCTGTAGGTAACGTCAAACCTAGCAAAATAATATGTTTTTTCGAGTACATAGCCTCAAATATCTCAAAATCATGACGTTATGGGCCAATTGTGACTTCGGGTTCGGAAACTACGCACACAATTTCGTTTGATTCCGAAAATTTGCGTACCATAAATTACGCCAGAAATGACCCACGTCTTCCAAACAACATCCAAAACCACCTTTTTTGTAGACCGGTCTGTAATATACATAATGAAAACCCCTATTCCAGGCAAGAGACCGAGCTACCCTCGTATGTTGTTAATATACTTATAGGTAGAATGAAATAGTTTTAACTACCTTTCACATTCCATGATGAGTAATATTCTATGCCTCCCGCAACTTGGCTACCTGATTTCATCAGCTTTAGTTTCCAGGCCTTAGGCGACAGAATGGTAGTCTCATTTTCAGTCCACCCCTCCTACCAGTCGGTTAGACATCCTGCATCAGTGGAAAACTCGATACCGATCATTTTTATCCTCTACCAAACATGGAAAAACGTAACAACATCGATAGCTGCACCCAGGAAACCTCCAAAAGCAACAAGAAGTCTCAATCTCGGCATGAGCCAACAACGAAGGATAGCCAGTCCAGCAACACTATAGCAGCTTGCAGCCAAAAAGTTTGCGAGAGACAAAGAAGGCTCCGGGAAGACGAAGAAGAGGATGATGACATATTAATTATAGACGCGTCTAAGGAATTGAGAGCATATCTGGATAATATATATCTGAAGATAATGTTAGAAGACGCTGAGAAACCTTCTACACGCCGCCATCGCAAGCGGCGCAAAAATTGATTAACATTATCTAAAGGATGTCATTGCAAGTGTGTAAATCTCTGTAATAAATGAAATATTTTATAATTAAAACAATGAATTTTTCTATTCAATTTCCCATCATTAGTGTAAGTAGAAAATTGGTTGTCCGTCTGCATTAAACATAACACAAGGAAAAGAATGTTCAATTTTTCTAGTATTTGACATAAGCACAAATCTCTGAATTTTCAATTAATGGAAAAATTCAATAATTTATCAGTACAGGGAGGGCCCAATTCCAAAGTAAACAGAATATCCACGATCAACCATGGATTATACATCATATTCTACAGAAGTTCTAAAATATCCATAAGTTAAATTGTACACGGAAAAAATTTTTAATAATCTCCTCTGAAAAATCTAGCAAAATTTTCTGAAAAAGTTCGACGCTCGGCAACCTAGTAAAATTTGCATTAGTAATTTCGGCAATATTTGCTCGACTACTTTGGTGACATTGACTGACGTATCTGAGTATGATGGGTTATGTAAATATATATACTGAAGATGTTCGGCAAATATTACCGAAGTTTCGATTGCGCACTTCTACTTGACGCATTTCAGTGGAATTTAATAAAGATTTTTTTACGTGTAAAACAATATTCCAGCTTCATACGCGCATAATCAATTAACGTTATACCAGGATACTCACTGACTTCTTTGTAGGAAATTTTATGCTCCACAATAAAGGTTTAGTATATTTTCAGTGGATCGTGCACTGATTTCGATTCGGAAGCCGTGGATTAAAAAAAGTGCCGATTTTTTCACTTTTAGCAACGTTTGCAGATCATTACAAATAACTGGTAATAACTAATTCTCTACGTGTTATGTATAAATAAACCAAAAGATGTATTAGAAGAGTACTTGTTCATAAATATTCCTTTCTTAACGATTTCTAATTTTAATCGCCATTTTACGTTTAGCAGAACCCGTACGGCGTTCAGCCCGAAAACTGCCGAAAATCTATTTCCGTTCATATTTTTATTAATGTTATTTATTACGTAATTTCAAACTGACCGAAACTTTGTAAGAAAAAATCGTAGTTGAACGAATTAAACCTCATTTTTAAGGGTAAAAGTAGTACTAAAAGTTGCAGAAAGTACACAAGGCAAAACGCATTGTTGCAACCTGTAGGTAACGTCAAACCTAGCAAAATAATATGTTTTTTCGAGTACATAGCCTCAAATATCTCAAAATCATGACGTTATGGGCCAATTGTGACTTCGGGTTCGGAAACTACGCACACAATTTCGTTTGATTCCGAAAATTTGCGTACCATAAATTACGCCAGAAATGACCCACGTCTTCCAAACAACATCCAAAACCACCTTTTTTGTAGACCGGTCTGTAATATACATAATGAAAACCCCTATTCCAGGCAAGAGACCGAGCTACCCTCGTATGTTGTTAATATACTTATAGGTAGAATGAAATAGTTTTAACTACCTTTCACATTCCATGATGAGTAATATTCTATGCCTCCCGCAACTTGGCTACCTGATTTCATCAGCTTTAGTTTCCAGGCCTTAGGCGACAGAATGGTAGTCTCATTTTCAGTCCACCCCTCCTACCAGTCGGTTAGACATCCTGCATCAGTGGAAAACTCGATACCGATCATTTTTATCCTCTACCAAACATGGAAAAACGTAACAACATCGATAGCTGCACCCAGGAAACCTCCAAAAGCAACAAGAAGTCTCAATCTCGGCATGAGCCAACAACGAAGGATAGCCAGTCCAGCAACACTATAGCAGCTTGCAGCCAAAAAGTTTGCGAGAGACAAAGAAGGCTCCGGGAAGACGAAGAAGAGGATGATGACATATTAATTATAGACGCGTCTAAGGAATTGAGAGCATATCTGGATAATATATATCTGAAGATAATGTTAGAAGACGCTGAGAAACCTTCTACACGCCGCCATCGCAAGCGGCGCAAAAATTGATTAACATTATCTAAAGGATGTCATTGCAAGTGTGTAAATCTCTGTAATAAATGAAATATTTTATAATTAAAACAATGAATTTTTCTATTCAATTTCCCATCATTAGTGTAAGTAGAAAATTGGTTGTCCGTCTGCATTAAACATAACACAAGGAAAAGAATGTTCAATTTTTCTAGTATTTGACATAAGCACAAATCTCTGAATTTTCAATTAATGGAAAAATTCAATAATTTATCAGTACAGGGAGGGCCCAATTCCAAAGTAAACAGAATATCCACGATCAACCATGGATTATACATCATATTCTACAGAAGTTCTAAAATATCCATAAGTTAAATTGTACACGGAAAAAAATTTTTAATAATCTCCTCTGAAAAATCTAGCAAAATTTTCTGAAAAAGTTCGACGCTCGGCAACCTAGTAAAATTTGCATTAGTAATTTCGGCAATATTTGCTCGACTACTTTGGTGACATTGACTGACGTATCTGAGTATGATGGGTTATGTAAATATATATACTGAAGATGTTCGGCAAATATTACCGAAGTTTCGATTGCGCACTTCTACTTGACGCATTTCAGTGGAATTTAATAAAGATTTTTTTACGTGTAAAACAATATTCCAGCTTCATACGCGCATAATCAATTAACGTTATACCAGGATACTCACTGACTTCTTTGTAGGAAATTTTATGCTCCACAATAAAGGTTTAGTATATTTTCAGTGGATCGTGCACTGATTTCGATTCGGAAGCCGTGGATTAAAAAAAGTGCCGATTTTTTCACTTTTAGCAACGTTTGCAGATCATTACAAATAACTGGTAATAACTAATTCTCTACGTGTTATGTATAAATAAACCAAAAGATGTATTAGAAGAGTACTTGTTCATAAATATTCCTTTCTTAACGATTTCTAATTTTAATCGCCATTTTACGTTTAGCAGAACCCGTACGGCGTTCAGCCCGAAAACTGCCGAAAATCTATTTCCGTTCATATTTTTATTAATGTTATTTATTACGTAATTTCAAACTGACCGAAACTTTGTAAGAAAAAATCGTAGTTGAACGAATTAAACCTCATTTTTAAGGGTAAAAGTAGTACTAAAAGTTGCAGAAAGTACACAAGGCAAAACGCATTGTTGCAACCTGTAGGTAACGTCAAACCTAGCAAAATAATATGTTTTTTCGAGTACATAGCCTCAAATATCTCAAAATCATGACGTTATGGGCCAATTGTGACTTCGGGTTCGGAAACTACGCACACAATTTCGTTTGATTCCGAAAATTTGCGTACCATAAATTACGCCAGAAATGACCCACGTCTTCCAAACAACATCCAAAACCACCTTTTTTGTAGACCGGTCTGTAATATACATAATGAAAACCCCTATTCCAGGCAAGAGACCGAGCTACCCTCGTATGTTGTTAATATACTTATAGGTAGAATGAAATAGTTTTAACTACCTTTCACATTCCATGATGAGTAATATTCTATGCCTCCCGCAACTTGGCTACCTGATTTCATCAGCTTAAGTTTCCAGGCCTTAGGCGACAGAATGGTAGTCTCATTTTCAGTCCACCCCTCCTACCAGTCGGTTAGACATCCTGCATCAGTGGAAAACTCGATACCGATCATTTTTATCCTCTACCAAACATGGAAAAAAGTAACTACACCGATAGCTGCACCCAGGAAACCTCCAACAGCAACAAGAAGTCTCAATCTCGGCAGCAGCCAACATCGATGGATAGCCAGTCCAGCAACACTATAGCAGCTTGCAGCCAAAAAGTTTGCGAGAGACAAAGAAGGCTCCGGGAAGACGAAGAAGAGGATGATGACATATTAATTATAGACGCGTCTAAGGAATTGAGAGCATATCTGGATAATATATATCTGAAGATGATGTTAGAAGACGCTGAGAAACCTTCTACACGCCGCCATCGCAAGCGGCGCAAAAATTGATTAACATTATCTAAAGAATGTCATTGCAAGTGTGTAAATCTCTGTAATAAATGAAATATTTTATAATTAAAACAATGAATTTTTCTATTCAATTTCCCATCATTAGTGTAAGTAGAAAATTGGTTGCCGTCTGCATTCAACATAACACAAGGAAAAGAATGTTCAATTTTTCTAGTATTTGACATAAGCACAAATCTCTGAATTTTCAATTAATGGAAAAATTCAATAATTTATCAGTACAGGGAGGGCCCAATTCCAAAGTAAACAGAATATCCACGATCAACCATGGATTATACATCATATTCTACAGAAGTTCTAAAATATCCATAAGTTAAATTGTACACGGAAAAAAATTTTTAATAATCTCCTCTGAAAAATCTAGCAAAATTTTCTGAAAAAGTTCGACGCTCGGCAACCTAGTAAAATTTGCATTAGTAATTTCGGCAATATTTGCTCGACTACTTTGGTGACATTGACTGACGTATCTGAGTATGATGGGTTATGTAAATATATATACTGAAGATGTTCGGCAAATATTACCGAAGTTTCGATTGCGCACTTCTACTTGACGCATTTCAGTGGAATTTAATAAAGATTTTTTTACGTGTAAAACAATATTCCAGCTTCATACGCGCATAATCAATTAACGTTATACCAGGATACTCACTGACTTCTTTGTAGGAAATTTTATGCTCCACAATAAAGGTTTAGTATATTTTCAGTGGATCGTGCACTGATTTCGATTCGGAAGCCGTGGATTAAAAAAAGTGCCGATTTTTTCACTTTTAGCAACGTTTGCAGATCATTACAAATAACTGGTAATAACTAATTCTCTACGTGTTATGTATAAATAAACCAAAAGATGTATTAGAAGAGTACTTGTTCATAAATATTCCTTTCTTAACGATTTCTAATTTTAATCGCCATTTTACGTTTAGCAGAACCCGTACGGCGTTCAGCCCGAAAACTGCCGAAAATCTATTTCCGTTCATATTTTTATTAATGTTATTTATTACGTAATTTCAAACTGACCGAAACTTTGTAAGAAAAAATCGTAGTTGAACGAATTAAACCTCATTTTTAAGGGTAAAAGTAGTACTAAAAGTTGCAGAAAGTACACAAGGCAAAACGCATTGTTGCAACCTGTAGGTAACGTCAAACCTAGCAAAATAATATGTTTTTTCGAGTACATAGCCTCAAATATCTCAAAATCATGACGTTATGGGCCAATTGTGACTTCGGGTTCGGAAACTACGCACACAATTTCGTTTGATTCCGAAAATTTGCGTACCATAAATTACGCCAGAAATGACCCACGTCTTCCAAACAACATCCAAAACCACCTTTTTTGTAGACCGGTCTGTAATATACATAATGAAAACCCCTATTCCAGGCAAGAGACCGAGCTACCCTCGTATGTTGTTAATATACTTATAGGTAGAATGAAATAGTTTTAACTACCTTTCACATTCCATGATGAGTAATATTCTATGCCTCCCGCAACTTGGCTACCTGATTTCATCAGCTTTAGTTTCCAGGCCTTAGGCGACAGAATGGTAGTCTCATTTTCAGTCCACCCCTCCTACCAGTCGGTTAGACATCCTGCATCAGTGGAAAACTCGATACCGATCATTTTTATCCTCTACCAAACATGGAAAAAATTAACAACATCGATAGCTGCACCCAGGAAACCTCCAACAGCAACAAGAAATCTCAATCTCGGCATGAGCCAACAACGATGGATAGGCAGTCCAGCAACGCTATAGCAGCTTGCAGCCAAAAAGTTTGCGAGAGACAAAGAAGGCTCCGGGAAGACGAAGAAGAGGATGATGACATATTAATTATAGACGCGTCTAAGGAATTGAGAGCATATCTGGATAATATATATCTGAAGATGATGTTAGAAGACGCTGAGAAACCTTCTACACGCCGCCATCGCAAGCGGCGCAAAAATTGATTAACATTATCTAAAGAATGTCATTGCAAGTGTGTAAATCTCTGTAATAAATGAAATATTTTATAATTAAAACAATGAATTTTTCTATTCAATTTCCCATCATTAGTGTAAGTAGAAAATTGGTTGTCCGTCTGCATTAAACATAACACAAGGAAAAGAATGTTCAATTTTTCTAGTATTTGACATAAGCACAAATCTCTGAATTTTCAATTAATGGAAAAATTCAATAATTTATCAGTACAGGGAGGGCCCAATTCCAAAGTAAACAGAATATCCACGATCAACCATGGATTATACATCATATTCTACAGAAGTTCTAAAATATCCATAAGTTAAATTGTACACGGAAAAAATTTTTTAATAATCTCCTCTGAAAAATCTAGCAAAATTTTCTGAAAAAGTTCGACGCTCGGCAACCTAGTAAAATTTGCATTAGTAATTTCGGCAATATTTGCTCGACTACTTTGGTGACATTGACTGACGTATCTGAGTATGATGGGTTATGTAAATATATATACTGAAGATGTTCGGCAAATATTACCGAAGTTTCGATTGCGCACTTCTACTTGACGCATTTCAGTGGAATTTAATAAAGATTTTTTTACGTGTAAAACAATATTCCAGCTTCATACGCGCATAATCAATTAACGTTATACCAGGATACTCACTGACTTCTTTGTAGGAAATTTTATGCTCCACAATAAAGGTTTAGTATATTTTCAGTGGATCGTGCACTGATTTCGATTCGGAAGCCGTGGATTAAAAAAAGTGCCGATTTTTTCACTTTTAGCAACGTTTGCAGATCATTACAAATAACTGGTAATAACTAATTCTCTACGTGTTATGTATAAATAAACCAAAAGATGTATTAGAAGAGTACTTGTTCATAAATATTCCTTTCTTAACGATTTCTAATTTTAATCGCCATTTTACGTTTAGCAGAACCCGTACGGCGTTCAGCCCGAAAACTGCCGAAAATCTATTTCCGTTCATATTTTTATTAATGTTATTTATTACGTAATTTCAAACTGACCGAAACTTTGTAAGAAAAAATCGTAGTTGAACGAATTAAACCTCATTTTTAAGGGTAAAAGTAGTACTAAAAGTTGCAGAAAGTACACAAGGCAAAACGCATTGTTGCAACCTGTAGGTAACGTCAAACCTAGCAAAATAATATGTTTTTTCGAGTACATAGCCTCAAATATCTCAAAATCATGACGTTATGGGCCAATTGTGACTTCGGGTTCGGAAACTACGCACACAATTTCGTTTGATTCCGAAAATTTGCGTACCATAAATTACGCCAGAAATGACCCACGTCTTCCAAACAACATCCAAAACCACCTTTTTTGTAGACCGGTCTGTAATATACATAATGAAAACCCCTATTCCAGGCAAGAGACCGAGCTACCCTCGTATGTTGTTAATATACTTATAGGTAGAATGAAATAGTTTTAACTACCTTTCACATTCCATGATGAGTAATATTCTATGCCTCCCGCAACTTGGCTACCTGATTTCATCAGCTTTAGTTTCCAGGCCTTAGGCGACAGAATGGTAGTCTCATTTTCAGTCCACCCCTCCTACCAGTCGGTTAGACATCCTGCATCAGTGGAAAACTCGATACCGATCATTTTTATCCTCTACCAAACATGGAAAAAATTAACAACATCGATAGCTGCACCCAGGAAACCTCCAACAGCAACAAGAAATCTCAATCTCGGCATGAGCCAACAACGATGGATAGCCAGTCCAGCAACGCTATAGCAGCTTGCAGCCAAAAAGTTTGCGAGAGACAAAGAAGGCTCCGGGAAGACGAAGAAGAGGATGATGACATATTAATTATAGACGCGTCTAAGGAATTGAGAGCATATCTGGATAATATATATCTGAAGATGATGTTAGAAGACGCTGAGAAACCTTCTACACGCCGCCATCGCAAGCGGCGCAAAAATTGATTAACATTATCTAAAGAATGTCATTGCAAGTGTGTAAATCTCTGTAATAAATGAAATATTTTATAATTAAAACAATGAATTTTTCTATTCAATTTCCCATCATTAGTGTAAGTAGAAAATTGGTTGTCCGTCTGCATTCAACATAACACAAGGAAAAGAATGTTCAATTTTTCTAGTATTTGACATAAGCACAAATCTCTGAATTTTCAATTAATGGAAAAATTCAATAATTTTTCAGTTCAGGGAGGGCCCAATTCCAAAGTAAACAGAATATCCACGATCAACCATGGATTATACATCATATTTTACAGAAGTTCTAAAATATCCATAAGTTAAATTGTACACGGAAAAAAATTTTTAATAATCTCCTCTGAAAAATCTAGCAAAATTTTCTGAAAAAGTTCGACGCTCGGCAACCTAGTAAAATTTACATTAGTAATTTCGGCAATATTTGCTCGACTACTTTGGTGACATTGACTGACGTATCTGAGTATGATGGGTTATGTAAATATATATACTGAAGATGTTCGGCAAATATTACCGAAGTTTCGATTGCGCACTTCTACTTGACGCATTTCAGTGGAATTTAATAAAGATTTTTTTACGTGTAAAACAATATTCCAGCTTCATACGCGCATAATCAATTAACGTTATACCAGGATACTCACTGACTTCTTTGTAGGAAATTTTATGCTCCACAATAAAGGTTTAGTATATTTTCAGTGGATCGTGCACTGATTTCGATTCGGAAGCCGTGGATTAAAAAAAGTGCCGATTTTTTCACTTTTAGCAACGTTTGCAGATCATTACAAATAACTAGTAATAACTAATTCTCTACGTGTTATGTATAAATAAACCAAAAGATGTATTAGAAGAGTACTTGTTCATAAATATTCCTTTCTTAACGATTTCTAATTTTAATCGCCATTTTACGTTTAGCAGAACCCGTACGGCGTTCAGCCGGAAAACTGCCGAAAATTTATTTCCGTTCATATTTTCATTAATGTTATTTATTACGTAATTTCAAACTGACCGAAACTTTGTAAGAAAAAATCGTAGTTGATCGAATAAAACCTCATTTTCAAGGGTAAAAGTAGTACTAAAAGTTGCAGAAAGTACACAAGGCAAGACGCATTGTTGCAACCTGTAGGTAACGTCAAACCTAGCAAAATAACATGTTTTTTCGAGTACATAGCCTCAAATATCTCAAAATCATGACGTTATGGACCAATTGTGACTTCGGGTTCGGAAACTACGCACACAATTTCGTTTGATTCCGAAAATTTGCGTACCATAAATTACGCCATAAATGACCCACGTCTTCCAAACAACATCCAAGACCACCTTTTTTGTAGACCGGTCTGTAATATACATAATGAAAACCCCTATTCCAGGCAAGAGACCGAGCTACCCTCGTATGTTGTTAATATATTTATAGGTAGAATGAAATAGTTTTAACTACCTTTCACATTCCATGATGAGTAATATTCTATGCCTCCCGCAACTTGGCTACCTGATTTCATCAGCTTTAGTTTCCAGGCCTTAGGCGACAGAATGGTAGTCTCATTTTCAGTCCACCCCTCCTACCAGTCGGTTAGACATCCTGTATCAGTGGAAAATACGATACCGATCATTTTTATCCTCTACCAAACATGGAAAAAATTAACAACCTCGATAGCTGCACCCAGGAAACCTACAACACCAACAAGAAGACTCAATCTCGGCATGAGCCAACAACGATGGATAGCCAGTCCAGCAACACTATAGCAGCTTGCAGCCAAAAAGTTTGCGAGAAACAAAGAAGGCTCCGGGAAGACGAAGAAGAGGATGATGACATATTAATTATAGACGCGTCTAAGGAATTGAGAGCATATCTGGATAATATATATCTGAAGATGATGTTAGAAGACGCTGAGAAACCTTCTACACGCCGCCATCGCAAGCGGCGCAAAAATTGATTAACATTATCTGAAGAATGTCATTGCAAGTGTGTAAATCTCTGTAATAAATGAAATATTTTATAATTAAAACAATGAATTTTTCTATTCAATTTCCCATCATTAGTATAAGTAGAAAATTGGTTGTCCGTTTGCAATCAACATAACACAAGGAAAGAATGTTCAATTTTACTAGTATTTGACATAAGCACAAATCTCTGAATTTTCAATTAATGGAAACATTCAATAATTTTTCAGTTCAGGGAGGGCCCAATTCCAAAGTAAACAGAATATCCACGATCAACCATGGATTATACATCATATTTTACAGAAGTTCTAAAATATCCATAAGTTAAATTGTACACGGAAAAAAATTTTTAATAAGCTCCTCTGAAAAATCTAGCAAAATTTTCTGAAAAAGTTCGACGCTCGGCAACCTAGTAAAATTTACATTAGTAATTTCGGCAATATTTGCTCGACTACTTTGGTGGCATTGACTGACGTATCTGAGTATGATGGGTTATGTAAATATATATACTGAAGATGTTCGGCAAATATTACCGAAGTTTCGATTGCGCACTTCTACTTGACGAATTTCAGTGGAATTTAATAAAGATTTTTTTACGTGTAAAACAATATTCCAGCTTCATACGCGCATAATCAATTAACGTTATACCAGGATACTCACTGACTTCTTTGTAGGAAATTTTATGCTCCACAATAAAGGTTTAGTATATTTTCAGTGGATCGTGCACTGATTTCGATTCGGAAGCCGTGGATTAAAAAAAGTGCCGATTTTTTCACTTTTAGCAACGTTTGCAGATCATTACAAATAACTAGTAATAACTAATTCTCTACGTGTTATGTATAAATAAACCAAAAGATGTATTAGAAGAGTACTTGTTCATAAATATTCCTTTCTTAACGATTTCTAATTTTAATCGCCATTTTACGTTTAGCAGAACCCGTACGGCGTTCAGCCGGAAAACTGCCGAAAATTTATTTCCGTTCATATTTTCATTAATGTTATTTATTACGTAATTTCAAACTGACCGAAACTTTGTAAGAAAAAATCGTAGTTGATCGAATTAAACCTCATTTTTAAGGGTAAAAGTAGTACTAAAAGTTGCAGAAAGTACACAAGGCAAAACGCATTGTTGCAACCTGTAGGTAACGTCAAACCTAGCAAAATAATATGTTTTTTCGAGTACATAGCCTCAAATATCTCAAAATCATGACGTTATGGACCAATTGTGACTTCGGGTTCGGAAACTACGCACACAATTTCGTTTCATTCCGAAAATTTGCGTACCATAAATTACGCCAGAAATGACCCACGTCTTCCAAACAACATCCAAGACCACCTTTTTTGTAGACCGGTCTGTAATATACATAATGAAAACCCCTATTCCAGGCAAGAGACCGAGCTACCCTCGTATGTTGTTAATATACTTATAGGTAGAATGAAATAGTTTTAACTACCTTTCACATTCCATGAGTAATATTCTATGCCTCCCGCAACTTGGCTACCTGATTTCATCAGCTTTAGTTTCCAGGCCTTAGGCGACAGAATGGTAGTCTCATTTTCAGTCCACCCCTCCTACCAGTCGGTTAGACATCCTGTATCAGTGGAAAATACGATACCGATCATTTTTATCCTCTACCAAACATGGAAAAAATTAACAACCTCGATAGCTGCACCCAGGAAACCTACAACACCAACAAGAAGACTCAATCTCGGCATGAGCCAACAACGATGGATAGCCAGTCCAGCAACACTATAGCAGCTTGCAGCCAAAAAGTTTGCGAGAAACAAAGAAGGCTCCGGGAAGACGAAGAAGAGGATGATGACATATTAATTATAGACGCGTCTAAGGAATTGAGAGCATATCTGGATAATATATATCTGAAGATGATGTTAGAAGACGCTGAGAAACCTTCTGCACGCCGCCATCGCAAGCGGCGCAAAAATTGATTAACATTATCTGAAGAATGTCATTGCAAGTGTGTAAATCTCTGTAATAAATGAAATATTTTATAATTAAAACAATGAATTTTTCTATTCAATTTCCCATCATTAGTATAAGTAGAAAATTGGTTGTCCGTTTGCAATCAACATAACACAAGGAAAGAATGTTCAATTTTACTAGTATTTGACATAAGCACAAATCTCTGAATTTTCAATTAATGGAAACATTCAATAATTTTTCAGTTCAGGGAGGGCCCAATTCCAAAGTAAACAGAATATCCACGATCAACCATGGATTATACATCATATTTTACAGAAGTTCTAAAATATCCATAAGTTAAATTGTACACGGAAAAAAATTTTTAATAATCTCCTCTGAAAAATCTAGCAAAATTTTCTGAAAAAGTTCGACGCTCGGCAACCTAGTAAAATTTACATTAGTAATTTCGGCAATATTTGCTCGACTACTTTGGTGACATTGACTGACGTATCTGAGTATGATGGGTTATGTAAATATATATACTGAAGATGTTCGGCAAATATTACCGAAGTTTCGATTGCGCACTTCTACTTGACGCATTTCAGTGGAATTTAATAAAGATTTTTTTACGTGTAAAACAATATTCCAGCTTCATACGCGCATAATCAATTAACGTTATACCAGGATACTCACTGACTTCTTTGTAGGAAATTTTATGCTCCACAATAAAGGTTTAGTATATTTTCAGTGGATCGTGCACTGATTTCGATTCGGAAGCCGTGGATTAAAAAAAGTGCCGATTTTTTCACTTTTAGCAACGTTTGCAGATCATTACAAATAACTGGTAATAACTAATTCTCTACGTGTTATGTATAAATAAACCAAAAGATGTATTAGAAGAGTACTTGTTCATAAATATTCCTTTCTTAACGATTTCTAATTTTAATCGCCATTTTACGTTTAGCAGAACCCGTACGGCGTTCAGCCGGAAAACTGCCGAAAATTTATTTCCGTTCATATTTTCATTAATGTTATTTATTACGTAATTTCAAACTGACCGAAACTTTGTAAGAAAAAATCGTAGTTGATCGAATTAAACCTCATTTTTAAGGGTAAAAGTAGTACTAAAAGTTGCAGAAAGTACACAAGGCAAAACGCATTGTTGCAACCTGTAGGTAACGTCAAACCTAGCAAAATAATATGTTTTTTCGAGTACATAGCCTCAAATATCTCAAAATCATGACGTTATGGGCCAATTGTGACTTCGGGTTCGGAAACTACGCACACAATTTCGTTTGATTCCGAAAATTTGCGTACCATAAATTACGCCAGAAATGACCCACGTCTTCCAAACAACATCCAAGACCACCTTTTTTGTAGACCGGTCTGTAATATACATAATGAAAACCCCTATTCCAGGCAAGAGACCGAGCTACCCTCGTATGTTGTTAATATACTTATAGGTAGAATGAAATAGTTTTAACTACCTTTCACATTCCATGATGAGTAATATTCTATGCCTCCCGCAACTTGGCTACCTGATTTCATCAGCTTTAGTTTCCAGGCCTTAGGCGACAGAATGGTAGTCTCATTTTCAGTCCACCCCTCCTACCAGTCGGTTAGACATCCTGCATCAGTGGAAAACTCGATACCGATCATTTTTATCCTCTACCAAACATGGAAAAAAATAACAACATCGATAGCTGCACCCAGGAAACCTACAACAGCAACAAGAAGACTCAATCTCGGCATGAGCCAACAACGATGGATAGCCAGTCCAGCAACACTATAGCAGCTTGCAGCCAAAAAGTTTGCGAGAGACAAAGAAGGCTCCGGGAAGACGAAGAAGAGGATGATGACATATTAATTATAGACGCGTCTAAGGAATTGAGAGCATATCTGGATAATATATATCTGAAGATGATGTTAGAAGACGCTGAGAAACCTTCTACACGCCGCCATCGCAAGCGGCGCAAAAATTGATTAACATTATCTGAAGAATGTCATTGCAAGTGTGTAAATCTCTGTAATAAATGAAATATTTTATAATTAAAACAATGAATTTTTCTATTCAATTTCCCATCATTAGTGTAAGTAGAAAATTGGTTGTCCGTCTGCATTCAACATAACACAAGGAAAGGAATGTTCAATTTTTCTAGTATTTGACATAAGCACAAATCTCTGAATTTTCAATTAATGGAAAAATTCAATAATTTTTCAGTTCAGGGAGGGCCCAATTCCAAAGTAAACAGAATATCCACGATCAACGATGGATTATACATCATATTTTACAGAAGTTCTAAAATATCCATAAGTTAAATTGTACACGGAAAAAAATTTTTAATAATCTCCTCTGAAAAATCTAGCAAAATTTTCTGAAAAAGTTCAACGCTCGGCAACCTAGTAAAATTTACATTAGTAATTTCGGCAATATTTGCTCGACTACTTTGGTGACATTGACTGACGTATCTGAGTATGATGGGTTATGTAAATATATATACTGAAGATGTTCGGCAAATATTACCGAAGTTTCGATTGCGCACTTCTACTTGACGCATTTCAGTGGAATTTAATAAAGATTTTTTTACGTGTAAAACAATATTCCAGCTTCATACGCGCATAATCAATTAACGTTATACCAGGATACTCACTGACTTCTTTGTAGGAAATTTTATGCTCCACAATAAAGGTTTAGTATATTTTCAGTGGATCGTGCACTGATTTCGATTCGGAAGCCGTGGATTAAAAAAAGTGCCGATTTTTTCACTTTTAGCAACGTTTGCAGATCATTACAAATAACTGGTAATAACTAATTCTCTACGTGTTATGTATAAATAAACCAAAAGATGTATTAGAAGAGTACTTGTTCATAAATATTCCTTTCTTAACGATTTCTAATTTTAATCGTCATTTTACGTTTAGCAGAACCCGTACGGCGTTCAGTCGGAAAACTGCCGAAAATTTATTTCCGTTCATATTTTCATTAATGTTATTTATTACCTAATTTCAAACTGACCGAAACTTTGTAAGAAAAAATCGTAGTTGATCGAATAAAACCTCATTTTCAAGGGTAAAAGTACTACTAAAAGTTGCAGAAAGTACACAAGGCAAAACGCATTGTTGCAACCTGTAGGTAACGTCAAACCTAGCAAAATAATATGTTTTTTCGAGTACATAGCCTCAAATATCTCAAAATCATGACGTTATGGGCCAATTGTGACTTCGGGTTCGGAAACTACGCACACAATTTCGTTTGATTCCGAAAATTTGCGTACCATAAATTACGCCAGAAATGACCCACGTCTTCCAAACAACATCCAAGACCACCTTTTTTGTAGACCGGTCTGTAATATACATAATGAAAACCCCTATTCCAGGCAAGAGACCGAGCTACCCTCGTATGTTGTTAATATACTTATAGGTAGAATGAAATAGTTTTAACTACCTTTCACATTCCATGATGAGTAATATTCTATGCCTCCCGCAACTTGGCTACCTGATTTCATCAGCTTTAGTTTCCAGGCCTTAGGCGACAGAATGGTAGTCTCATTTTCAGTCCACCCCTCCTACCAGTCGGTTAGACATCCTGCATCAGTGGAAAACTCGATACCGATCATTTTTATCCTCTACCAAACATGGAAAAAAGTAACAACCTCGATAGCTGCACCCAGGAAACCTACAACACCAACAAGAAGACTCAATCTCGGCATGAGCCAACATCGATGGATAGCCAGTCCAGCAACACTATAGCAGCTTGCAGCCACAAAGTTTGCGAGAGACAAAGAAGGCTCCGGGAAGACGAAGAAGAGGATGATGACATATTAATTATAGACGCGTCTAAGGAATTGAGAGCATATCTGGATAATATATATCTGAAGATGATGTTAGAAGACGCTGAGAAACCTTCTACACGCCGCCATCGCAAGCGGCGCAAAAATTGATTAACATTATCTGAAGAATGTCATTGCAAGTGTGTAAATCTCTGTAATAAATGAAATATTTTATAATTAAAACAATGAATTTTTCTATTCAATTTCCCATCATTAGTGTAAGTAGAAAATTGGTTGTCCGTCTGCATTCAACATAACACAAGGAAAAGAATGTTCAATTTTTCTAGTATTTGACATAAGCACAAATCTCTGAATTTTCAATTAATGGAAAAATTCAATAATTTTTCAGTTCAGGGAGGGCCCAATTCCAAAGTAAACAGAATATCCACGATCAACCATGGATTATACATCATATTTTACAGAAGTTCTAAAATATCCATAAGTTAAATTGTACACGGAAAAAAATTTTTAATAATCTCCTCTGAAAAATCTAGCAAAATTTTCTGAAAAAGTTCGACGCTCGGCAACCTAGTAAAATTTACATTAGTAATTTCGGCAATATTTGCTCGACTACTTTGGTGACATTGACTGACGTATCTGAGTATGATGGGTTATGTAAATATATATACTGAAGATGTTCGGCAAATATTACCGAAGTTTCGATTGCGCACTTCTACTTGACGCATTTCAGTGGAATTTAATAAAGATTTTTTTACGTGTAAAACAATATTCCAGCTTCATACGCGCATAATCAATTAACGTTATACCAGGATACTCACTGACTTCTTTGTAGGAAAGTTTATGCTCCACAATAAAGGTTTAGTATATTTTCAGTGGATCGTGCACTGATTTCGATTCGGAAGCCGTGGATTAAAAAAAGTGCCGATTTTTTCACTTTTAGCAACGTTTGCAGATCATTACAAATAACTGGTAATAACTAATTCTCTACGTGTTATGTATAAATGAACCAAAAGATGTATTAGAAGAGTACTTGTTCATAAATATTCCTATCTTAACGATTTCTAATTTTAATCGCCATTTTACGTTTAGCAGAACCCATACGGCGTTCAGCTGGAAAACTGCCGAAAATTTATTTCCGTTCATATTTTCATTAATGTTATTTATTACGTAATTTCAAACTGACCGAAACTTTGTAAGAAAAAATCGTAGTTGATCGAATTAAACCTCATTTTCAAGGGTAAAAGTAGTACTAAATGTTGCAGAAAGTACACAAGGCAAAACGCATTGTTGCACCCTCTAGGTAACGTCAAACCTAGCAAAATAATATGTTTTTTCGAGTACATAGCCTCAAATATCTCAAAATCATGACGTTATGGACCAATTGTGACTTCGGGTTCGGAAACTACGCACACAATTTCGTTTGATTCCGAAAATTTGCGTACCATAAATTACGCCAGAAATGACCCACGTCTTCCAAACAACATCCAAGACCACCTTTTTTGTAGACCGGTCTGTAATATACATAATGAAAACCCCTATTCCAGGCAAGAGACCGAGCTACCCTCGTATGTTGTTAATATACTTATAGGTAGAATGAAATAGTTTTAACTACCTTTCACATTCCATGATGAGTAATATTCTATGCCTCCCGCAACTTGGCTACCTGATTTCATCAGCTTTAGTTTCCAGGCCTTAGGCGACAGAATGGTAGTCTCATTTTCAGTCCACCCCTCCTACCAGTCGGTTAGACATCCTGCATCAGTGGAAAACTCGATACCGATCATTTTTATCCTCTACCAAACATGGAAAAAAGTAACAACCTCGATAGCTGCACCCAGGAAACCTACAACACCAACAAGAAGACTCAATCTCGGCATGAGCCAACAACGATGGATAGCCAGTCCAGCAACACTATAGCAGCTTGCAGCCAAAAAGTTTGCGAGAAACAAAGAAGGCTCCGGGAAGACGAAGAAGAGGATGATGACATATTAATTATAGACGCGTCTAAGGAATTGAGAGCATATCTGGATAATATATATCTGAAGATGATGTTAGAAGACGCTGAGAAACCTTCTACACGCCGCCATCGCAAGCGGCGCAAAAATTGATTAACATTATCTGAAGAATGTCATTGCAAGTGTGTAAATCTCTGTAATAAATGAAATATTTTATAATTAAAACAATGAATTTTTCTATTCAATTTCCCATCATTAGTGTAAGTAGAAAATTGGTTGTCCGTCTGCATTCAACATAACACAAGGAAAAGAATGTTCAATTTTTCTAGTATTTGACATAAGCACAAATCTCTGAATTTTCAATTAATGGAAAAATTCAATAATTTTTCAGTTCAGGGAGGGCCCAATTCCAAAGTAAACAGAATATCCACGATCAACCATGGATTATACATCATATTTTACAGAAGTTCTAAAATATCCATAAGTTAAATTGTACACGGAAAAAAATTTTTAATAATCTCCTCTGAAAAATCTAGCAAAATTTTCTGAAAAAGTTCGACGCTCGGCAACCTAGTAAAATTTACATTAGTAATTTCGGCAATATTTGCTCGACTACTTTGGTGACATTGACTGACGTATCTGAGTATGATGGGTTATGTAAATATATATACTGAAGATGTTCGGCAAATATTACCGAAGTTTCGATTGCGCACTTCTACTTGACGCATTTCAGTGGAATTTAATAAAGATTTTTTTACGTGTAAAACAATATTCCAGCTTCATACGCGCATAATCAATTAACGTTATACCAGGATACTCACTGACTTCTTTGTAGGAAATTTTATGCTCCACAATAAAGGTTTAGTATATTTTCAGTGGATCGTGCACTGATTTCGATTCGGAAGCCGTGGATTAAAAAAAGTGCCGATTTTTTCACTTTTAGCAACGTTTGCAGATCATTACAAATAACTGGTAATAACTAATTCTCTACGTGTTATGTATAAATAAACCAAAAGATGTATTAGAAGAGTACTTGTTCATAAATATTCCTTTCTTAACGATTTCTAATTTTAATCGCCATTTTACGTTTAGCAGAACCCGTACGGCGTTCAGCCGGAAAACTGCCGAAAATTTATTTCCGTTCATATTTTCATTAATGTTATTTATTACGTAATTTCAAACTGACCGAAACTTTGTAAGAAAAAATCGTAGTTGATCGAATTAAACCTCATTTTTAAGGGTAAAAGTAGTACTAAAAGTTGCAGAAAGTACACAAGGCAAAACGCATTGTTGCAACCTGTAGGTAACGTCAAACCTAGCAAAATAATATGTTTTTTCGAGTACATAGCCTCAAATATCTCAAAATCATGACGTTATGGGCCAATTGTGACTTCGGGTTCGGAAACTACGCACACAATTTCGTTTGATTCCGAAAATTTGCGTACCATAAATTACGCCAGAAATGACCCACGTCTTCCAAACAACATCCAAGACCACCTTTTTTGTAGACCGGTCTGTAATATACATAATGAAAACCCCTATTCCAGGCAAGAGACCGAGCTACCCTCGTATGTTGTTAATATACTTATAGGTAGAATGAAATAGTTTTAACTACCTTTCACATTCCATGATGAGTAATATTCTATGCCTCCCGCAACTTGGCTACCTGATTTCATCAGCTTTAGTTTCCAGGCCTTAGGCGACAGAATGGTAGTCTCATTTTCAGTCCACCCCTCCTACCAGTCGGTTAGACATCCTGCATCAGTGGAAAACTCGATACCGATCATTTTTATCCTCTACCAAACATGGAAAAAAATAACAACATCGATAGCTGCACCCAGGAAACCTACAACAGCAACAAGAAGACTCAATCTCGGCATGAGCCAACAACGATGGATAGCCAGTCCAGCAACACTATAGCAGCTTGCAGCCAAAAAGTTTGCGAGAGACAAAGAAGGCTCCGGGAAGACGAAGAAGAGGATGATGACATATTAATTATAGACGCGTCTAAGGAATTGAGAGCATATCTGGATAATATATATCTGAAGATGATGTTAGAAGACGCTGAGAAACCTTCTACACGCCGCCATCGCAAGCGGCGCAAAAATTGATTAACATTATCTAAAGAATGTCATTGCAAGTGTGTAAATCTCTGTAATAAATGAAATATTTTATAATTAAAACAATGAATTTTTCTATTCAATTTCCCATCATTAGTGTAAGTAGAAAATTGGTTGTCCGTCTGCATTCAACATAACACAAGGAAAAGAATGTTCAATTTTTCTAGTATTTGACATAAGCACAAATCTCTGAATTTTCAATTAATGGAAAAATTTAATAATTTTTCAGTTCAGGGAGGGCCCAATTCCAAAGTAAACAGAATATCCACGATCAACCATGGATTATACATCATATTTTACAGAAGTTCTAAAATATCCATAAGTTAAATTGTACACGGTAAAAAATTTTTAATAATCTCCTCTGAAAAATCAAGCAAAATTTTCTGAAAAAGTTCGACGCTCGGCAACCTAGTAAAATTTACATTAGTAATTTCGGCAATATTTGCTCGACTACTTTGGTGACATTGACTGACGCATCTGAGTATGATGGGTTATGTAAATATATATATTGAAGATGTTCGGCAAATATTACCGAAGTTTCGATTGCGCACTTCTACTTGACGCATTTCAGTGGAATTTAATAAAGATTTTTTTACGTGTAAAACAATATTCCAGCTTCATACGCGCATAATCAATTAACGTTATACCAGGATACTCACTGACTTCTTTGTAGGAAATTTTATGCTCCACAATAAAGGTTTAGTATATTTTCAGTGGATCGTGCACTGATTTCGATTCGGAAGCCGTGGATTAAAAAAAGTGCCGATTTTTTCACTTTTAGCAACGTTTGCAGATCATTACAAATAACTGGTAATAACTAATTCTCTACGTGTTATGTATAAATAAACCAAAAGATGTATTAGAAGAGTACTTGTTCATAAATATTCCTTTCTTAACGATTTCTAATTTTAATCGCCATTTTACGTTTAGCAGAACCCGTACGGCGTTCAGCCGGAAAACTGCCGAAAATTTATTTCCGTTCATATTTTCATTAATGTTATTTATTACGTAATTTCAAACTGACCGAAACTTTGTAAGAAAAAATCGTAGTTGATCGAATTAAACCTCATTTTTAAGGGTAAAAGTAGTACTAAAAGTTGCAGAAAGTACACAAGGCAAAACGCATTGTTGCAACCTGTAGGTAACGTCAAACCTAGCAAAATAATATGTTTTTTCGAGTACATAGCCTCAAATATCTCAAAATCATGACGTTATGGGCCAATTGTGACTTCGGGTTCGGAAACTACGCACACAATTTCGTTTGATTCCGAAAATTTGCGTACCATAAATTACGCCAGAAATGACCCACGTCTTCCAAACAACATCCAAGACCACCTTTTTTGTAGACCGGTCTGTGATATACATAATGAAAACCCCTATTCCAGGCAAGAGACCGAGCTACTCTCGTATGTTGTTAATATATTTATAGGTAGAATGAAATAGTTTTAACTACCTTTCACATTCCATGATGAGTAATATTCTATGCCTCCCGCAACTTGGCTACCTGATTTCATCAGCTTTAGTTTCCAGGCCTTAGGCGATAGAATGGTAGTCTCATTTTCAGTCCACCCCTCCTACCAGTCGGTTAGACATCCTGCATCAGTGGAAAACTCGATACCGATCATTTTTATCCTCTACCAAACATGGAAAAAAATAACAACATCGATAGCTGCACCCAGGAAACCTACAACAGCAACAAGAAGACTAAATCTCGGCATGAGCCAACAACGATGGATAGCCAGTCCAGCAACACAATAGCAGCTTGCAGCCAAAAAGTTTGCGAGAAACAAAGAAGGCTCCGGGAAGACGAAGAAGAGGATGATGACATATTAATTATAGACGCGTCTAAGGAATTGAGAGCATATCTGGATAATATATATCTGAAGATGATGTTAGAAGACGCTGAGAAACCTTCTACACGCCGCCATCGCAAGCGGCGCAAAAATTGATTAACATTATCTAAAGAATGTCATTGCAAGTGTGTAAATCTCTGTAATAAATGAAATATTTTATAATTAAAACAATGAATTTTTCTATTCAATTTCCCATCATTAGTGTAAGTAGAAAATTGGTTGTCCGTCTGCATTCAACATAACACAAGGAAAAGAATGTTCAATTTTTCTAGTATTTGACATAAGCACAAATCTCTGAATTTTCAATTAATGGAAAAATTCAATAATTTTTCAGTTCAGGGAGGGCCCAATTCCAAAGTAAACAGAATATCCACGATCAACCATGGATTATACATCATATTTTACAGAAGTTCTAAAATATCCATAAGTTAAATTGTACACGGAAAAAAATTTTTAATAATCTCCTCTGAAAAATCTAGCAAAATTTTCTGAAAAAGTTCGACGCTCGGCAACCTAGTAAAATTTACATTAGTAATTTCGGCAATATTTGCTCGACTACTTTGGTGACATTGACTGACGTATCTGAGTATGATGGGTTATGTAAATATATATACTGAAGATGTTCGGCAAATATTACCGAAGTTTCGATTGCGCACTTCTACTTGACGCATTTCAGTGGAATTTAATAAAGATTTTTTTACGTGTAAAACAATATTCCAGCTTCATACGCGCATAATCAATTAACGTTATACCAGGATACTCACTGACTTCTTTGTAGGAAATTTTATGCTCCACAATAAAGGTTTAGTATATTTTCAGTGGATCGTGCACTGATTTCGATTCGGAAGCCGTGGATTAAAAAAAGTGCCGATTTTTTCACTTTTAGCAACGTTTGCAGATCATTACAAATAACTGGTAATAACTAATTCTCTACGTGTTATGTATAAATAAACCAAAAGATGTATTAGAAGAGTACTTGTTCATAAATATTCCTATCTTAACGATTTCTAATTTTAATCGCCATTTTACGTTTAGCAGAACCCGTACGGCGTTCAGCCGGAAAACTGCCGAAAATTTATTTCCGTTCATATTGTCATTAATGTTATTTATTACGTAATTTCAAACTGATCGAAACATTGTAAGAAAAAATCGTAGTTGATCGAATTAAACCTCATTTTTAAGGGTAAAAGTAGTACTAAAAGTTGCAGAAAGTACACAAGGCAAAACGCATTGTTGCAACCTGTAGGTAACGTCAAACCTAGCAAAATAATATGTTTTTTCGAGTACATAGCCTCAAATATCTCAAAATCATGACGTTATGGGCCAATTGTGACTTCGGGTTCGGAAACTACGCACACAATTTCGTTTGATTCCGAAAATTTGCGCACCATAAATTACGCCAGAAATGACCCACGTCTTCCAAACAACATCCAAGACCACCTTTTTTGTAGACCGGTCTGTAATATACATAATGAAAACCCCTATTCCAGGCAAGAGACCGAGCTACTCTCGTATGTTGTTAATATATTTATAGGTAGAATGAAATAGTTTTAACTACCTTTCACATTCCATGATGAGTAATATTCTATGCCTCCCGCAACTTGGCTACCTGATTTCATCAGCTTTAGTTTCCAGGCCTTAGGCGATAGAATGGTAGTCTCATTTTCAGTCCACCCCTCCTACCAGTCGGTTAGACATCCTGCATCAGTGGAAAACTCGATACCGATCATTTTTATCCTCTACCAAACATGGAAAAAAATAACAACATCGATAGCTGCACCCAGGAAACCTACAACAGCAACAAGAAGACTAAATCTCGGCATGAGCCAACAACGATGGATAGCCAGTCCAGCAACACAATAGCAGCTTGCAGCCAAAAAGTTTGCGAGAAACAAAGAAGGCTCCGGGAAGACGAAGAAGAGGATGATGACATATTAATTATAGACGCGTCTAAGGAATTGAGAGCATATCTGGATAATATATATCTGAAGATGATGTTAGAAGACGCTGAGAAACCTTCTACACGCCGCCATCGCAAGCGGCGCAAAAATTGATTAACATTATCTAAAGAATGTCATTGCAAGTGTGTAAATCTCTGTAATAAATGAAATATTTTATAATTAAAACAATGAATTTTTCTATTCAATTTCCCATCATTAGTGTAAGTAGAAAATTGGTTGTCCGTCTGCATTCAACATAACAAGAGGAAAAGAATGTTCAATTTTTCTAGTATTTGACATAAGCACAAATCTCTGAATTTTCAATTAATGGAAAAATTTAATAATTTTTCAGTTCAGGGAGGGCCCAATTCCAAAGTAAACAGAATATCCACGATCAACCATGGATTATACATCATATTTTACAGAAGTTCTAAAATATCCATAAGTTAAATTGTACACGGTAAAAAATTTTTAATAATCTCCTCTGAAAAATCAAGCAAAATTTTCTGAAAAAGTTCGACGCTCGGCAACCTAGTAAAATTTACATTAGTAATTTCGGCAGTATTTGCTCGACTACTTTGGTGACATTGACTGACGCATCTGAGTATGATGGGTTATGTAAATATATATATTGAAGATGTTCGGCAAATATTACCGAAGTTTCGATTGCGCACTTCTACTTGACGCATTTCAGTGGAATTTAATAAAGATTTTTTTACGTGTAAAACAATATTCCAGCTTCATACGCGCATAATCAATTAACGTTATACCAGGATACTCACTGACTTCTTTGTAGGCAATTTTATGCTCCACAATAAAGGTTTAGTATATTTTCAGTGGATCGTGCACTGATTTCGATTCGGAAGCCGTGGATTAAAAAAAGTGCCGATTTTTTCACTTTTAGCAACGTTTGCAGATCATTACAAATAACTGGTAATAACTAATTCTCTACGTGTTATGTATAAATAAACCAAAAGATGTATTAGAAGAGTACTTGTTCATAAATATTCCTTTCTTAACGATTTCTAATTTTAATCGCCATTTTACGTTTAGCAGAACCCGTACGGCGTTCAGCCGGAAAACTGCCGAAAATTTATTTCCGTTCATATTTTCATTAATGTTATTTATTACGTAATTTCAAACTGACCGAAACTTTGTAAGAAAAAATCGTAGTTGATCGAATTAAACCTCATTTTTAAGGGTAAAAGTAGTACCAAAAGTTGCAGAAAGTACACAAGGCAAAACGCATTGTTGCAACCTGTAGGTAACGTCAAACCTAGCAAAATAATATGTTTTTTCGAGTACATAGCCTCAAATATCTCAAAATCATGACGTTATGGGCCAATTGTGACTTCGGGTTCGGAAACTACGCACACAATTTCGTTTGATTCCGAAAATTTGCGTACCATAAATTACGCCAGAAATGACCCACGTCTTCCAAACAACATCCAAGACCACCTTTTTTGTAGACCGGTCTGTAATATACATAATGAAAACCCCTATTCCAGGCAAGAGACCGAGCTACTCTCGTATGTTGTTAATATATTTATAGGTAGAATGAAATAGTTTTAACTACCTTTCACATTCCATGATGAGTAATATTCTATGCCTCCCGCAACTTGGCTACCTGCTTTCATCAGCTTTAGTTTCCAGGCCTTAGGCGACAGAATGGTAGTCTCATTTTCAGTCCACCCCTCCTACCAGTCGGTTAGACATCCTGCATCAGTGGAAAACTCGATACCGATCATTTTTATCCTCTACCAAACATGGAAAAAAATAACAACATCGATAGCTGCACCCAGGAAACCTACAACAGCAACAAGAAGACTAAATCTCGGCATGAGCCAACAACGATGGATAGCCAGTCCAGCAACACAATAGCAGCTTGCAGCCAAAAAGTTTGCGAGAAACAAAGAAGGCTCCGGGAAGACGAAGAAGAGGATGATGACATATTAATTATAGACGCGTCTAAGGAATTGAGAGCATATCTGGATAATATATATCTGAAGATGATGTTAGAAGACGCTGAGAAACCTTCTACACGCCGCCATCGCAAGCGGCGCAAAAATTGATTAACATTATCTAAAGAATGTCATTGCAAGTGTGTAAATCTCTGTAATAAATGAAATATTTTATAATTAAAACAATTAATTTTTCTATTCAATTTCCCATCATTAATGTAAGTAGAAAATTGGTTGTCCGTCTGCATTCAACATAACACAAGGAAAAGAATGTTCAATTTTTCTAGTATTTGACATAAGCACAATTCTCTGAATTTTCAATTAATGGAAAAATTTAATAATTTTTCAGTTCAGGGAGGGCCCAATTCCAAAGTAAACAGAATATCCACGATCAACCATGGATTATACATCATATTTTACAGAAGTTCTAAAATATCCATAAGTTAAATTGTACACGGTAAAAAATTTTTAATAATCTGCTCTGAAAAATCTAGCAAAATTTTCTGAAAAAGTTCGACGCTCGGCAACCTAGTAAAATTTACATTAGTAATTTCGGCAATATTTGCTCGACTACTTTGGTGACATTGACTGACGCATCAGAGTATGATGGGTTATGTAAATATATATACTGAAGATGTTCGGCAAATATTACCGAAGTTTCGATTGCGCACTTCTACTTGACGCATTTCAGTGGAATTTAATAAAGATTTTTTTACGTGTAAAACAATATTCCAACTTCATACGCGCATAATCAATTAACGTTATACCAGGATACTCACTGACTTCTTTGTAGGAAATTTTATGCTCCACAACAAAGGTTTAGTATATTTTCAGTGGATCGTGCACTGATTTCGATTCGGAAGCCGTGGATTAAAAAAAGTGCCGATTTTTTCACTTTTAGCAACGTTTGCAGATCATTACAAATAACTGGTAATAACTAATTCTCTACGTGTTATGTATAAATAAACCAAAAGATGTATTAGAAGAGTACTTGTTCATAAATATTCCTTTCTTAACGATTTCTAATTTTAATCGCCATTTTACGTTTAGCAGAACCCGTACGGCGTTCAGCCGGAAAACTGCCGAAAATTTATTTCCGTTCATATTTTCATTAATGTTATTTATTACGTAATTTCAAACTGACCGAAACTTTGTAAGAAAAAATCGTAGTTGATCGAATTAAACCTCATTTTTAAGGGTAAAAGTAGTACCAAAAGTTGCAGAAAGTACACAAGGCAAAACGCATTGTTGCAACCTGTAGGTAACGTCAAACCTAGCAAAATAATATGTTTTTTCGAGTACATAGCCTCAAATATCTCAAAATCATGACGTTATGTGCCAATTGTGACTTCGGGTTCTTAAACTACGCACACAATTTCGTTTGATTCCGAAAATTTGCGTACCATAAATTACGCCAGAAATGACCCACGTCTTCCAAACAACATCCAAGACCACCTTTTTTGTAGACCGGTCTGTAATATACATAATGAAAACCCCTATTCCAGGCAAGAGACCGAGCTACTCTCGTATGTTGTTAATATATTTATAGGTAGAATGAAATAGTTTTAACTACCTTTCAGATTCCATGATGAGTAATATTCTATGCCTCCCGCAACTTGGCTACCTGCTTTCATCAGCTTTAGTTTCCAGGCCTTAGGCGACAGAATGGTAGTCTCATTTTCAGTCCACCCCTCCTACCAGTCGGTTAGACATCCTGCATCAGTGGAAAACTCGATACCGATCATTTTTATCCTCTACCAAACATGGAAAAAAATAACAACATTGATAGCTGCACCCAGGAAACCTACAACAGCAACAAGAAGACTCAATCTCGGCATGAGCCAACAACGATGGATAGCCAGTCCAGCAACACAATAGCAGCTTGCAGCCAAAAAGTTTGCGAGAAACAAAGAAGGCTCCGGGAAGACGAAGAAGAGGATGATGACATATTAATTATAGACGCGTCTAAGGAATTGAGAGCATATCTAGATAATATATATCTGAAGATGATGTTAGAAGACGGTGAGAAACCTTCTACACGCCGCCATCGCAAGCGGCGCAAAAATTGATTAACATTATCTAAAGAATGTCATTGCAAGTGTGTAAATCTCTGTAATAAATGAAATATTTTATAATTAAAACAATGAATTTTTCTATTCAATTTCCCATCATTAGTGTAAGTAGAAAATTGGTTGTCCGTCTGCATTCAACATAACACAAGGAAAAGAATGTTCAATTTTTCTAGTATTTGACATAAGCACAATTCTCTGAATTTTCAATTAATGGAAAAATTTAATAATTTTTCAGTTCAGGGAGGGCCCAATTCCAAAGTAAACAGAATATCCACGATCAACCATGGATTATACATCATATTTTATAGAAGTTCTAAAATATCCATAAGTTAAATTGTACACGGAAAAAAATTTTTAATAATCTCCTCTGAAAAATTTAGCAAAATTTTCTGATAAAGTTCGACGCTCGGCAACCTAGTAAAATTTACATTAGTAATTTCGGCAATATTTGCTCGACTACTTTGGTGACATTGACTGACGCATCTGAGTATGATGGGTTATGTAAATATATATACTGAAGATGTTCGGCAAATATTACCGAAGTTTCGATTGCGCACTTCTACTTGACGCATTTCAGTGGAATTTAATAAAGATTTTTTTACGTGTAAAACAATATTCCAGCTTCATACGCGCATAATCAATTAACGTTATACCAGGATACTCACTGACTTCTTTGTAGGAAATTTTATGCTCCACAACAAAGGTTTAGTATATTTTCAGTGGATCGTGCACTGATTTCGATTCGGAAGCCGTGGATTAAAAAAAGTGCCGATTTTTTCACTTTTAGCAACGTTTGCAGATCATTACAAATAACTGGTAATAACTAATTCTCTACGTGTTATGTATAAATAAACCAAAAGATGTATTAGAAGAGTACTTGTTCATAAATATTCCTTTCTTAACGATTTCTAATTTTAATCGCCATTTTACGTTTAGCAGAACCCGTACGGCGTTCAGCCGGAAAACTGCCGAAAATTTATTTCCGTTCATATTTTCATTAATGTTATTTATTAGGTAATTTCAAACTGACCGAAACTTTGTAAGAAAAAATCGTAGTTGATAGAATTAAACCTCATTTTTAAGGGTAAAAGTAGTACCAAAAGTTGCAGAAAGTACACAAGGCAAAACGCATTGTTGCAACCTGTAGGTAACGTCAAACCTAGCAAAATAATATGTTTTTTCGAGTACATAGCCTCAAATATCTCAAAATCATGACGTTATGTGCCAATGGTGACTTCGGGTTCTTAAACTACGCACACAATTTCGTTTGATTCCGAAAATTTGCGTACCATAAATTACGCCAGAAATGACCCACGTCTTCCAAACAACATCCAAGACCACCTTTTTTGTAGACCGGTCTGTAATATACATAATGAAAACCCCTATTCCAGGCAAGAGACCGAGCTACTCTCGTATGTTGTTAATATATTTATAGGTAGAATGAAATAGTTTTAACTACCTTTCACATTCCATGATGAGTAATATTCTATGCCTCCCGCAACTTGGCTACCTGCTTTCATCAGCTTTAGTTTCCAGGCCTTAGGCGACAGAATGGTAGTCTCATTTTCAGTCCACCCCTCCCACCAGTCGGTTAGACATCCTGCATCAGTGGAAAACTCGATACCGATCATTTTTATCCTCTACCCAACATGGAAAAAAATAACAACATTGATAGCTGCACCCAGGAAACCTACAACAGCAACAAGAAGACTCAATCTCGGCATGAGCCAACAACGATGGATAGCCAGTCCAGCAACACAATAGCAGCTTGCAGCCAAAAAGTTTGCGAGAAACAAAGAAGGCTCCGGGAAGACGAAGAAGAGGATGATGAGATATTAATTATAGACGCGTCTAAGGAATTGAGAGCATATCTGGATAATATATATCTGAAGATGATGTTAGAAGACGCTGAGAAACCTTCTACACGCCGCCATCGCAAGCGGCGCAAAAATTGATTAACATTATCTAAAGAATGTCATTGCAAGTGTGTAAATCTCTGTAATAAATGAAATATTTTATAATTAAAACAATGAATTTTTCTATTCAATTTCCCATCATTAGTGTAAGTAGAAAATTGGTTGTCCGTCTGCATTCAACATAACACAAGGAAAAGAATGTTCAATTTTTCTAGTAATTTGACATAAGCACAAATCTCTGAATTTTCAAT
>JAQOWT010000105.1:0-50000 GCA_030407085.1 Trichopria drosophilae | reverse complement strand
TGGGTATTGTGTTGTTTTGTGGTTGGTTTGGGGGGGTGAGTGGGGTATTGTGTGTTAGTGGTTGTGGGGGGTGTGGGGTGGGTGGATGGGGTGTTTTGGGGGTTATTGATTTGTTGGGTGGTTGATTTGGGTTTTAGGTGGATTTTGTGAAGTGGTTTGGGTGGGGGGGGGTGGGGGTTGGGGGGGGGGGGGTTTTTTTATTTGTAAGTGTGGTGTGTATGGTGTGATGTTTGTTTGGGAGGTTGTTTTGGGTTGTGAGGGTATTTTTTGGTGTTTTGTGTTTGTATTGGGGTTGTGGGGGGTTTAGTTGAAGGTGGGTATATTGGGTTGATTGTTTAGGTTGGTTGTTGGTTTGTGTAGTGGGGGGGTTGGTTTGTAGTTTTTTTGGGTGGGGGGTTGGGGGTGTGTTTTTATATGTAGGGTGGTTAATGGGGGGATGGATTATTTTTTGGAGGTATGTGGGGTGTAGTAGTTGTTTTATTATGTTTTTGAATGAGGGGGTGTTGGGGGTGTTTTTATTTAGGGTGATATGGGGGGGTAATGGGGATTTTGATTTTTGGGTTTGGTTTTGGGTTTTGTGGGTTTTTTTGTGTTGTTGGTGGGGGTGGGTGGTGGTTTTGGGGGGTGTGGGGGTTTTTATGGAAGGGTGGAGGTTATGGGTGAGTTGATTTTTTGGATGTTGTTTTGGGGGTGAGAGATTTTTGGTTTTTTGGGGTGTTTTGGGGGGTTGGGGGTTGGGGGGGGGGGGTTGTTTTAATGTAGGGGTGTGTTGGTGAGTGGGATGGGGGGTTTGTTGGGGGGTGTTTGTGGGGGGTGTGGGGGTGTGGGTGGTGGGGGGGTGTGGTGTTGGGGGTTTGGGGGGATTTGGGAGTGTTTTTTTTTAGTGTGTTGTTTGGGGGTGGATGTGTGGGGGGGGGGGGGTTGGGTGTGTTGGGTGGTATGAGGGGTTTTTTTTGTATGTGGGGTGGTTGGGGGTTTTTAATTGGTGGATTTGGGGTGGGTGGGGGGGGGTGGGGGTGGGGTTGGGTGGGGGTGGGGGGTTTTGGGGGTGTGTGTTGGGGGATGATGTGTTGGTATATTGTGGGTATATTGGTGGGGTGGGGGGGTTTGGTTGTGGTGGGTTTGGGAGTGGGGGTTTTGGGGTGGTTGGGGTGGGTGATATTTTTTGATTGGAGGGTGCGTGTGGTTGGGTTAATTTTTTTATTGGGGGTTGGTGTTATGGGGGGGGGGGGGGGGGGGGGGGGGGGGGGGGGTGTTGTTGGGGGTGGAGTTTGTTGGGGGGGTGTGGTTGGGGGGTTGGGTGGGTGGTTGGTGGGTGTGGAGTTGGGGTTTATGGTGGGGGTGTTTTGGATGGGGTGTGGGGTGATGGGTGGATTTGTGTTGTTTTGGTGGGGGGGGGTTGGGGGGTGGGGGTGGTGTGTGGGGTGGGGTTTATGGTTGGTGTGGTGGGTGGGGGGGGGGGGGTTGGTGTGGTTTTTGGGTTGTTGAGGGGGGGGTTGTTTTGGAGTTTGATGGGGAGAGAGTGGTTGGGGGAAGAAATTTTGGTGTGTTGGTATGGGTTTTGGGGGGGGTGGTTGGGGGGTGGGGTTTGGTGGGGGATGGGTTGGGGGGTTTTGGGGGTATTTGGAAGGGGATTTTGTGATTTGGGGTGGGTGGTAGGGGGTATTAATAAAGGGGTGGAGTTGTGGGAAGGTGGTTGGGGGGGTGAAGTATTTTTTGTTGATGAGGGGGGGGAATTTTGTGGGATTTTTGAGTGTGGGGAGATTGGTAGGGGTAGAATTTGTGGTGTAGTAGGATGGTGTTTGGGGTGAGGTGTTGTGTGGGGGTTTGGTATGTGAGGGGGAATTTTGTGTTTGGGGATTTTTTGAGGTGGGTAGAGATGGATATGGGAAAAAATGTTGTTGTTATGAGATTGGGTGTGGGGTTAGTGTTTGGTTTTGGTTTTTGAGGGAATTTTTGTTTTTTGATTGTTGGAATTTTGATGGGGGAGTTGTATGGTGGGGTAAAATATGTGGGAGGATAGTGATGTGTTGGGGGTGTGTGTTGTGGTTGGGTCTTTGAGGGGGGAATTTTTGGATTATTGGGAGTTGTTGATTGGGAAGAGAGTTGAAGGGGGTGGGGGGGTAAGAAATTTTGGGAGTATTTAGGGAAGGTGTTTGGGGGAATTTGTTAGTTTTTGTATTGAGGGGGGGATTTTTGTTTGTTTGGATTTTTATGGGGAGAGATAAGTGTAATGGGAAATAATTTTGAGGTTAGGAAGTGTTTGGGGGGTAATGTTTTGGTTTTGGTATGTGAGGGGGATATTTTTGTTTTTTTGGGATTTTTGGGTTTTTGTTGGGGGGAGTTGGAAGGTTTAAATTGTGGAGTATTTGGTATGGTGGGTTGGGGGGAGTTTTGGGTGTGGAGTTGAGGGGGGGTGGTGGGGGGATTTTGGGATTTGTTTGAGGGTGGGTAGAGTGGATAGGGGGTGTAAGGTGGGGGAGTATGTGGGGATTTTGTTTGTGGGGGGAAGTGTGGTTGTTTGGGTTTGGGAGGGGGGGGTTATTTTGTGGGGGTTTGGGTTGTGGGGAATTTTGGATTTATTTGGGTAGTGTGGGAATGGGAGATAAAAAAAATTTTGAGTAATTTAGAAGGTGTTTGGGGGTGATGTATTGTTTTGTAGATGAGGGAGAATTTTTGGTTTTTTTGGGAATTGTGAGAGTTTTTGATTTGGGATGTGGGTGGGAAGGGTATAAAAAAAAAAAAAATTTGTAGGTGTATTTGAGAAGGTGTGGGGGGTGAAGTTTTTGGGTTGTTATTTGAGGGGAGGAATTTTGGGAATTTTTGATGGGGAGAGTGGAGGTGAAAAATTGGGGGAGTATTAGGGAGGTGGTTTGGGGGTTGAGTGTATTTGGTTTTATGGGGATTGAGGGGGGGAATTTTTGGGATTGTTTGATGGAAAGTGGAAGGGGGGGAAAAATTTTGGATGATTTGGGGATGTGTGTTGGGTGGGGGGGAATGTATTTGGTGTTTGATATGAGGGGGGGGAGTTTTGGGGATTTTTGGATTTTTTGTTGATGGGGGAGAAGAGTGGAAGGGGGGGGGAGAAAGTATGGAGTATTAGGGGATGGTGGTTGGGGGGTGAATTTTTGGTTTTGTGGTTTGTGAGGGGGGGAATTTTTGTTTTTTTGGAATTTGGATTTTTTGATTTGGGGTAGTGTGGAGGGGAGAATAAAAAAAAATAAAATTTTGAGTAGTAGGAAGGTGTTTGGGGGGTGAGGGGTATTTGTTGGGTTTGGGAGTGGGTAGGGATGTAGAATTTTTTGGGATGTTTTGTATGGGGAAGATGTGAAGGGAAAAATTATGGTGGTGTAGGAGGGGATGGTGTATGGGGGTGGAAGTGTGTTTTTGGTATGTGAAGGGGGGAATTTTTGTTTATTTGGAATGGTGGGATTTGTTTGATGTGGGAGTTGTGGTAAGGGAAAAAAAAAAAATTTGTGGAGTATTAGGGGTAAGGTTTAGGGGGGTGAGAGTATTTTTTGGTATGGGGATGAGGGGGGAGGATTTGGGATTTTTGATGGGGGGAGGTTGGGAAGGGATAAAATATTGTGGATATTAGGGATGGTGTTGGGGGGGTGAGTTGTTTGGTTTTATGGGGGTTGAGGGGGGGGAATTTTTGGGATTTTTTGAGTGGGGAGAGAGTGGGAGGGAAAAAATTAGGGAGTATTAGGGGAAGGTTTTGGGGTTGAATGTTTTGAGGTTGGTATGTTGAGGGGGAATTTTTTTTTTTTGGGAATTGTAGATTTTTTGATTTGGGAGGTGGTGGAGGGGGAAAAAAAAAAAAAATTTTGAGTATTAGGGGAGTGTTTGGGGGGGCTGAGAGGTATTTGTGTTGGTATTTGTAGGGGGAAATTTGTGGATTTTTTGATGGGGGGAGAGGTGGAAGGTGAAAAATTTTGGAGTATATGGAAGTGGTTTGGGGGGTGAGTGTATTTGTTTGTATATGAGGGGGGGGAATTTTTGGGATTTTTTGAGGGGAAGAAGGGTGGAAGGTGAAAAAATTTTTGGAGATTAGGGATGGTTGTTTGGGGGTGTAAGTGATTTTTTGGTATATTAAAGGGGGGAATTTTTGGGGAGTTTTGAGGGGGGAGAGATGGAATGGGGTGGAGAAATTGGGGTGAGGATTAGGGATGGTTGGTTTGGGGGGTGAAGGTGTGTTTGTTTGGTATGTGGAGGGGGGGAATTTTTGTTTATTTTGGGATTGTGGATTTTTTGATTTGGGGTGTGATAAGGAAAAAAAAAAAGTTTGTGGGGGAGTATTAGGGAAGTGTTTGGGGGGGGGGGTGGAGAGTTTTGTTTGGTATAATGAGGGGGGAATTTGGATTTTTGATGGGGAGAGAGTGGGAAGGGGAAGTAATTTGGAGTATTAGGGAAGGTGGTTTGGTGGGTAGTGTTTTTTTTTTGGTATGGGTAGGGGGGGAATTTGTTTTTTTGGGATTTTTTGAGTGGGAGAGTATGGAAGGGGAAAAAAGTTTGGGAGTGTTAGGGAAGGGTTTTTGGGGGGGGGTGATTGTGTTTGTTTTGGTATGTGAGGGGGAATTTTTGGTTTTTGGAATTGTTGGGAAATTTTTGAGTGGGGGGAGTTGGAAGGGAAAATATTGATGGAGTATTAGGGATGGTGGGTGGGGGTAGTGTTTTTTGGGGTGTTGGGATTTGAGGGGGGAATTTTGGATTTTTTTGGGATTTTTTGAGGGTGGGGAAGAGAGTTGAGGGGAAGAAATTTTGGATTAAATTAGGATGTTTTGGGGGGGGGTGAATGTGTTGTTGGTGGTATGGTGAGGGGGGGAATTTTGTTTTTTATATTTTTTGATGGGGAGAGATGTGTAGGGAAAAAATTTTGGAGGGTTAGGGAAGGTTTTTGGGGGGTGAATGTTTTGGTTTGGTATGTGGGAGGGGGAATTTTTGTTTTTTTTGGATTTTGGGATTTTTTGTTGGGGGGAGTGTGAATGGGATAAAATTTGAGTATTAGGTATTGTGTTGGGGGGTGAGTGTTTGTGGGTTGGTATTTGAGGGGGGGGATTTTGGATTTTTGGGAGTTGTTGAGGTGAGAAGGGGGGGGGAAGGGGTAGAATATGGGAGTATTTGGGGATGGTGTTTGGGGTGATGTGGTTGTTTGTGTATGTGAGGGGGAATTTTGTTTTTTTGTGAATTGTGGAAGTTTTTGATTTTGGGGTAGTGTGGGAAGGTAATAAAAAAAAAAAATTTTGGTAGTATTAGGGAAGTTTTTGGGGGGTAGTGGTATTTGTGTGGTATGAGGAGGGGGGAGGAAGTTTTGATTTTTTGATGGGGAATAGTGTGAAGGGGATGAAAAAGTGGGAGTATGTGGGATGGTGTTTGGGGGGGGGGGAATGGTTGTGTATTGTATGTTGGAAGGGGGGAGTTTTTGGGATTTTTGGGATTTTTTTGAGTTTGGGGAGTGGGGATGGGTGATAATGTGGATTATGAGGGAAGGTTGGGGGGGGTTGGTTTTTTTTGGTATTGTGGGGGGGGGGGGAATTTTGTTTTTTGGGATAATGGTAGAATTTTTTGTTTGGGGGAGTGGGATGGGTTTTTATATTATTTATGGTTTGAGTATGTGGAAGGGTTGGGGGGGTGATGTATGGGTGTGGGTAGTTGTAGGGGTGGTATTTGGGATTTTTAGGGGGGGGATTGGTGGAAGTGATAATATTTGTGGGAATGTGTTGGGGGTTTGGGTGATGTGTTTTTGTTTGGTAGATTTGGGATTGTATGGTGGGGTGTTGGGAGTGAGTTGGAATATTGTTGGAGTAGTGGGGATGGTGTGTGGTGAATTTTATGTTTGGTTTTGTGGGGTGTTTGTGGGATGTTTGGGTTGGTTTGTGGGTGTGTGGGATATGGGGTGAAATTTGGAGTATTGAGAGGGGTTTGGGGGGAAGGGGGGTGTGTTTGTTTTTGGTATGTGATAAGGGGGGGGGGAATTTTTGTTTTTTGGGAATGTGGGGATTTTTGATGTGGGGGTTATGTGGAAGGGTAAAAAAGTTTTGGATAGTAGGAATTTTGTGGGTGTGTTATTGTTTGGTATGTTGAAGGGGAGAATGTTTTGGATTTTTGTTGATGGGGAGAGAGGTGGGAAGGGAAAAAAGTTTGAGTATTAGGAGTGTTATGGGGTGATTGGTGTGTTTGGGGATTGAGGGGGAATTGTTGTTTATTTGAATTGTGGGAATTTTTTATTTGGGGAGTGTGTAAGGGGGGAAAAAAAATTTTGAGTATTTTGGGGGAGGTGTTTGGTGGGGGTGAGAGGTATTTTGGTGGTTGGTATATGAAGGGGGGGAATTTTGGGGATTTTTTGAGTGGGGAGAGAGGTGGAAGGGAAAATATTTTGGGACAGATTTGGGGATGGGTTTGGGGTGTTGTGTATTTTTTGTATTGAAGTGGGGGATATTTTGGGTTTTTGTTTTTTTTTGAATGGGGGAGAGTGGAAGGGAAAAAAATTGGAGTATTAGGGAAGGTGGTTTGGGGGTTGAAGTGTGTTTGATTTGGTATGGTGGGAGGGGGGAATTTTTGTTTTTTTGGGAATTGGAATTTTTTGATGTGGGAGGTTGTAAGGGGGAAAAAAAAAAATATTTGTGTGGATATTGGAAGGTTTTGGGGTTGAGGAAGGGGGTATTTGTTTGGTAGATGAGGGGGAGGGAATTTTTGGATTTTTTGATTGGAAGAGTGGAAGGGAAAAAATTTTTGGAGTATTAGGGAAGGGTGTTTGGGGGGTAAGGTGTGTTTGTTTTGTATGTGAGGGGGGGGAATTTTTGTTTTTTTGGGAATTGTGAATTTTTTGATATGGGGAGTGGGAAGGGGGATAATAATAAAAAAAAATTGTGGAGTATTAGGGGAAGGTGTTTGGGGGTGTTGAAGTATTTGTTTGTTATATGGAGGGGGAGGAATTTTGGGGGATTTTTTTAGGGTGGGGAGAGTGGAAGGTGAAAAAAGTTGAGTATGTAGGGCAAGTTGTTTGGGGTGGAGTGGATTTTGTTTGTATTGGGATGAGGGGGGGAATTTTGGGATATGTATTTTTTGAGTGGGGAAGAGTGGAAGGAAAAATTGTGGAGTATTAGGGAGGGTGTTTGGGGGTTAATGGTATTTTGTGGGTTGGTAATAGGGGGGGAGTTGTGGATTTTTGGAATTTTTTGAGTGGGGAGAGAGTGGAAGGGGGAGAAATATGGAGTATTAGGGAGGGTTTTGAGGTGAAGGGGGGTGTTTTGTTTTTATGTGAGGGGGGGGGGGAATTTTGTTTTTTTGGAATGTGGATTTTTTGTTTGGGGTATGTGGTGAAGGTGAAAAAAAAAAAAGTGTGGATAATAGGGGGAGGTGGTTTGGGGGGGGGGGTAGTGTATTTGGTTTGTATGATAAAGGGGGATGGATTTCTTGGGATTTTTTTATGGGAGAGAGTGGAAGGGAAAAAATTGTTGGTGTATGAGTGGGATGGTGGTTTGGGGTTAAGTGGGTTTTTGTTTGTATAGAGGGGGAGTTTTTGGGATTTTGTTTGGATTTTGTGTGTTGGGGAGAGGATGGAAATATAATGGGGATATTTGTGATAGGGTGTGGGGTGAATGGTGTTTGGGGGGTTTTGGTATGTGTTGGGGGGATTTTTGTTTTTGTAGGAATTGGAGATTTTTTGATTTGGGAGGTGTGGAAGGGAAAAAAAAAAAATTTGGGGGGAGGATTGAAGTTTTGGGGGTGAGAGTATTTGTTTGGTATATGAGGGAGAATTTTGGGATTTTTGATGGGGGAAGGGGGAAGGTGATAAAAATTGTTGGATTATTTATGAAGGGGTTTGGGGTGATTATTTGTTTGGTATGGATGGAGGGAGGATTTTGGGATATTTTTTGATGGGTGGAATTTTTGGGATTTTTTTGATGGGGATGGTGGGGAAAATTTTTTGAGTATTGGGGATGGGTGTTTGGGGTGAGGTTTATTTGTGTTGGTATTGGAGGGGGGGATTTTTGGATTTTTGGATGGGTAGAGAGTGGGATAGGGAATAAAATTTTGGGGAGTAATTAGGGGATGGTGGTTGGGGGTTGAGGTGTATTTGTTTGGTATATGAGGGGGGAGTTTTGGGATTTTTGGGATTTTTTTTTTTTGATGGGGAGAGAGGTGGAAGGGGGAGAAAAGATTTTGGAGTATTAGGGGGTGGATGTGGTTTGGGTGAAGTGTGTTTGGTATTGTGGTGGGAGGGGGGAATTTTTGGTTTTTTTGGGAATGTGGATTTTTTTGATTTGGGGTAGTTGTAAGGGGAGAAAAAAATAAATTTTGGGAGTATTAGGGAAGGTGTTTGGGGGGGGGATTGGTATTTGGGGTTTTATATGAGGGGAGGAATTTTGGGATTTTTGAGTGGGAAGTGGGGGAAGGGAAAAAATTTTGGGAGTAGAGGGATGTTTTGGGGGTGAAGTTGTTTGTGTGGTTGGTATGTGAGGGGGGAATTTTTGTTTTTTTGGAAATTGTGATATTTTTGATTTGGGGAGTTGGGTAGGGAGAGGGGAAAAGAAAAATTAAAAATTTTTGGAGTATTAGGGAAGGTGTTTGGGGGGTGAGAGGTATTGGGTGGTTGTATGGGATAGGGGGAGAATTTTGGGATTTTTTGATGGGGGGAGAGTGGAAGTAAAAATTTTGGTAGTGTTAGGGGATGGTGTTGGGGGTGAGTGGTATTTGTTTTGGTATGTTGGTGGGGGGAGTTTTGGGGTTTTGGGATTTTTATGTGGGAGAGAGTGGGAAGGGAGAAATATGGAGTATTTGGGGGGATGTTTTATGGGGGGGTGAATTTGTTTGTTTTGGTAGTGAGGGGGGGAATTTTTGTTTTTTTTTGGGAATTGTGGGAGTTTTTTGATGTGGGTAGTGTGATGGGGAGAAAATAAAAAAAAAATTTTGGGAGTATTAGGGGGGGAAGGTTGTGGGGGGTGAGTGGTATTGTTGGTTATATGTGGGGTGGAATTTGGTATTTTTTGATTTTTGGGAGAGTTGGAAGGGAAAAAATTTTGAGTATTATGGAAGGATTTGGGGGGGTGAATGTGTTTGGGTTTGGGTATGGTGAGGGGGGAATTTGTTTTTGTGGGAATTTTGAGATTTTTGATTTGGGGAGTGTGGAAGGGGAAAAAAAAAAAATTTTGGATATTAGGGGGGGAAGGTGTTTGGGGGGAGTGGGATTGTTTGTATTAATGAGGGGGGGAATTTTTGGGATTGTTTGTATGGGAAGAGAGTGGAGGGGGTAAATAGTTTAGTATTAGGGGAAGTTTGGGGGGGTGAATTATTTGTGTTTTTGTATGGGAAGGGGGGGGGAATTTTTGATTTTTGTGGGGTTTTTGATGGGAGGATGAGGTGTAAGGTGGAAAAATTTTTTAGTGTTAGGGATGGGTTGGGGGGGTAAGGGGGTATTTGTTTTGGTATTGAGGGGGGAATTTTGTTTGTTTGGATTTTTGAGGGGGGAGGTGAAGAAAGGGGGGATTAAAATTTTGGAGTATTAAGGGATTGGTTGGGGGTATTGTATTTGTTTGGTATAGGATGGGGGAATTTTGGGATTTTGTGTTTTGTTTATGGGGAAGATGGTTGGGGGGAGGAATTAAATTGTGGAAGGATTGAGGGATGTGGTTTGGGGGGTGAATGTATTTGAATGTTGGTATGTGTGAGGGGGAATTTTTGATTTTTTTTGGAATTGTGAGATTTTTTGATTGGGGGAGGGGGGATGGAAAAAATAAAATTTGTGAGTATTAGTAAGTTTTTGGGGGGGGGGTGAGAGTATTTAGTTTTGTATAAGAGGGGGGAGGAATTTTTTGGATTTTTATTTGGGGGAGAGGTGAAGGGGAAAAAATTTTTGGAGTATTAGGGGAAGGTGTATTGGGGGGGGGGGGGGGTAGTGTATTGTTTGGTATGATAGGGGGGGGGAATTTTTGGGGATTTTTTTGATAGGTGAGAGAGTGGAAGGGAAAAAATTTGGAGTATTATGTGATGGGTTTGGTTTGGGGGGGGGTGAATGTATTTGGTTGGTATGATGATGGGGGGGGGGAGTTTTTGGATTTTTGGGATTTTTTTTATGGGAGAGAGTGGAAGGGTTAAAAAAAAAAAGAAATATGGGAGTATATTGGGGATGGTGTTTGGGGTGAATGTGTTTTTTTTGGTATGTGAGGGGGGGAATTTTTGTTTATTTGGGAATTGTGGGATTTTTGATTTGGGGGGAGTGTGTAAGGGAAAAAAAGTTTGAAGTAGAGGGAAGTTGTTTTTTGGGGTGAGATGTATTGGTGTTGGTAAGGAGGGGGGAATTTTTGTGATTTTTGGATTTTTTGATGGGAGAGAGATGGAAGGGAAAAAATTTTTGGAGGTATTAGGGGAATGTGGTTGGGGGGTGAAGTATATATTTGGTGTTTGGTATGATGAGGGGGGAATATTTGGATTTTTGGGGTTTTTTGAGTGGGGAGAGTGGGTAGGGAAAAAAGGATGTGGAGTATTATGGAAGGGTTGGTTTGGGGGGGTAAGTGTGTTATTTGGTATGGTGAGGGGGGGGAATATTTGTTGATTTTTGGAATTGTGAATTTTTTGATTTGGAAAGGTGTGGGAAGGGGAAAAAAAAATAAATTTTGGGAGTCTTTTGGGAATTTTTGGGGGTCAACTTGAGAGTATTGTGTTGTATATGTAGGGGGAGGAGGAATTTTTGGATTTTTTGATTTGGGGAGAGTTAAGGGGAAAAATGTGGTGGAGTGGGAGTATTTAGGGAAGTGTTTGGGGGGTGAAGTGTTTTGGGTTTGGTATGGGAGGGGGGGGGAATTTTGGTTTTTTGGGGAATTGTGAGATTTTTTGATTTGGAGGTGATGGAAGGGGAAAAAAAAAAATATTTGAGAGTATTAGGGAAGGTGTTTGGGGGGTGAGATATTTGGTTTGGTATGATGAGGGAAGGAATTTTTGGGATTTTTTGAGTGGTGAGAGAGGGGTTTGGGGGGAAAAGGGGGAAAATAATTTGAGTTTATGAGGGGATGGTGGTTTGGGGGGTGAATGTGTTTGTGTTTGGTATGTGAGGGGGGGGGGGAAGTTGGGGTTTTTGAATGTAATTTTTGATTTGGGAGTTGTGAAAGGGGGAAAAAAAAAAAAAATTTTTTGAGTATTTAGGAAGTGTGGTGGGGGGGTGAGTATTTGTGTTGTAGGAATGAGGGGGGAATTTTTGGGAGGGTTTTTTGTTGGGGAGAGAGTGGAGGGAAGAAATTGTGGAGTATTAGGGAAGGTTGTTTGGGGGGGGGTGAATTTGTTTGTTTTGGGTAGTGAAAGGGGGATTTTGTATTTTTGATTTTTTGATGGTGGGAAGAATGGAAGGGGTAAAAAATTTGTGGATGTTAGGAAGGTGTTTGGTTAAAGTGTATTTGTTGTTGGGATGGAGGGGGAATTTTTGTTTTTTTGGGATGGTTGGGAATTTTTGATGGGGGGGAGTTGGAAAGGGAAATATTTTTGGGGTAATTAGGTATGGTGTGGGGTGAGTGTTTTTGTTTGGTATTTAGGGGGGGGGGGAATTTAATGGATTTTGGGGATTTTTTTGATGGGAGAGAGTTGGGAAGGGGAAAAATTTGGAGTATTAGGGAAGGTGTTGGGGGTGAATGTTTTGTTTTGGTATGATGGGGGGAGTTTTTGGTTTTTTGGGGATTTTTTGAGTTGGGAGAGAGGTAGAAGGAAAAAATTTTGGGATGTTAGGAGAGTTTTGGGGTGAAAATGTTAGTTGTTGGTAGTGAAGGGGAATTTTTTTTTTTTTGGATTTTGGATTTTTGTTGGGGGAGAGTTGGAAGGGGAAAAAATTTGTGGAGTATTAGGATGGTTTGGGGGGTGATGTTTTTTTTTGGTATTTGAGGGGAGGGAATTTTGTTTTTTTGGTGAATTGTGAATTTTTTGATTTTGGAGAGGTGGAAGGAAAAAAAAAAAAAATTTGGATATTAGGGGAAGGTTGTTTGGGGGGGAGAGATATTTGTTTGGTATATGAGGGAGAATTTTTGGGATTTTTGATTTGGGGAGAGGTGTTGTAAAGTGAAAAAAGTGTGGGAGTATTTGGATGGTGTTTGGGGTGAGTGTATTTGTTTGTATATGAGGGGAGAATTTTTGATTTTTGGGTGAGGGAGAGAGTGATAGGAAATAATTTTGGAGTATGAGGGGGATGGTTTTGGGTGAAGTATGTGTGTTTGTATATGAGGGGGAGTTTTTGGGATTTTGGATTTTTTAGTGGGGAGAGAGGGGAAGGGGGAGAAAGTAGTGGGGTATTAGGGATGGTGTTTGGGGGGGGGTGAAGTGGTTTTGATGTTGTTAGTTAGGGGGGGGGAAATTTTTTTTTTTGGGTAATGGTGAGATTTTTTGAATTTGGGGAGGTGTGGAAGGGAAAAAAAAAAAAAAATTTTGGGATATTAGGGAATTTTGGGGGGTGGGTGAGAGTATTTGTTTTGGTATATGAGAGGGGGTGAGGAATTTTGGGTAATTTTTTGATGGGGGGAGAGTGGGAAGGTGAAAAAATTTTTGTGGGAGTATTAGGGGAAGTGGTTGGGGGGAGTGGTTATTTGGGGTTTGGTATATGAAAGGGGAGGAATTTTGGGGATTTTTTAGGGGGGGAGAGTGGGAAGGTAAAAAATTTTGGAGTATTAGGAATGGTGTTTGGGTGAGTGTATTTGTTTGTTATTGAGGGGGAGGAATTTTTGGGGATTTTTTGGATGGGGAGAGAGTGGAAGGGGAAAAAATTTTGGGAGTATGAGGGGATGGGATGGGGGGTGAATGGTTTTGGTTTTGTTATGTGAGGGGGGGGGAATTTTTGTTTTTTTGGAATATGAGATTTTTTGATTTGGGGAGTTGTGGAAGGGACAAAAAAAAATTTGGAGTATTAGGGAGGTGTTTGGGGGGTTAAGGGAGTATTTGTTTGTATAATGGAGGGGGGGGGGAATTTTTGGGGAGGTTTTTTGATGGGGAAAGAGGGTGTGGAAGGGGGAAGAAATTTTGGAGTATTAGGAAGTGTTATGGTGTTGTGAAGGTGTTGTTTGGGTTGTTTGTCAGGTGTATGGTGTTTTTAATTTTGTGTTTTTTGGATTTTATAGTGGGATAGCGGTGGTAATGGGGAAAAAATTTTGGGAGTGTTAGGGAAGGTGGGTTTGGGGGGGTGAATGTTTTTGTTGTTGGTATGGGTGAAAGAGGGGTGATTTTGTTTTTTTGGTTATTTTGTGATTTTTGAGTGGGGGGAGTTGGAATGGGGGAAAAAATTGTGGAGTAGTAGGTGGATGGTGTTGGGTGAGTGTATTCTGTTTGGTATGATGAGGGGGGAGGAATTTTTGGGATTTTTGAGGTGGAGAGAGTGGAAGGGGTGGAAAAGATGTTGGGGTAGTATTAGGGATGGTGTTTGGGGGGGGGAATTATTTGGGGGTGTTGGTAGGATGAGGGGGAGTTTTTGGGATTTTTTGGGGGATTTTTTGATGGGAAGAGTGTGGAAGGGGAGAAATATGGGAGTATATATTTAGGGATGGTGTTTGGGGGGTGAATGTGTTTGTTGTTGGTATGGTGAGGGGGGGGAATTTTTGTTTTTTGGGAATTGTGAGGAATTTTTTTATTTGGGGTATGTGAAGGGAGAAAAAAAAAAAAATTATGGAGTATATGGGAAGGTGTTTGGGGGTGAGGTTATTTGTTTGGTATATGAGGGGGAGAATTTTTGATTTTTTGATGGGGAGAGAGTGGAGGGGAAAAAATTTTGGAGTATGATGGGATGTGTTTGGGGGTGAATTGTATTTGTTTGGTATGAGGAGGGTGGAGTTTTTGGGATTGGGATTTTTGATTTGGGGAGAGGTGTGAAGGGTAAGAAATTGGAGTATTTAGGGAAGTGGTTGGGGGGGGGAGTGTATTTGTTTTGGTATGTGGAGTGGGGGAATTCTTTGTTTTTTTGGGAATTGTGAGATTTTTTGATTTTGGGAGGTGTGGTATGGGAAAAAAAAATAAAAATTTTGAGTATTAGGAAGGTATTTTGGGGTGAGAGTATTTGGTTTTGGTAATGAGGGGGGAGGAATATTGATTTTTGAGTTTGGGGGGAGAGTGGAAGGTGAAAAAATTTTGTAGTATATGTGAATGTGTATGGGGGGTGAGTGGGGTAATTGGTTGTTGGTTATGATTAGGGGGGGATTAATTTTGGGAATTTATTTGATGTGTGAGAGGTGTAAGTGAAAAAATTTGTGTAGTTATAAGGAAGGTGGTTTGGGTGTTAGTGTATATTAGGTTAGTTATGATAATGGGGGGATTTTTGGGATTTTTTGAGTATGGGGAGAGAGGTGGACGGGGAAAAAATTGTGAGAATTAGGATGTGTTTGGTGGAGGTGATGTATTTGGTTGTAAGGATGAGGGGGGGGGAGTTTTGGGATTTTGGGATTTTTTGATGGGGAAGAGGTTGGAAGGGGGAGAAGAAATATGATATTAGGGATGTGTTTGGGGGGGGGTGAATTTTGTTGTTTGTTGTATGTGTGAAGGGGGGGGGGGATTTTTTTTTTTTTTGGTAATTGTGGATTTTTTATTTGGTAGTGTGGGGAAGGGTGGGGAAGAAAAAAAAAATTTTGGGAGTATTAGGGAAGGTGTTTGGGGGGGGGGGGGTAGGTTTTTTTTGTATATAGGGGGGGAGGAATTTTTGAGATTTTTTGAGTGGGGAGAGAGTGGAAGGAAAAAAATTTGTGGAGAGTATGAGGATGTGTTTGGGTGAAGTGTTTTGTTGTTGTATGGTGGAGGGGGAATTTTTTTTTTTTGGAATTGTTAGGATTTTGTGATTTGGATTTGTGGAAGGGGAAAAAAAAAAAATTTGTGGAAGTATTAGGGAATGTTTTTTGGGGGGTAAGTATTTGTTTGTATGATGAGGGAGGAATTTTGGAATTTTTTGATGGGGGAAGTGGAAGGTGGAAAAATTTGGGATATTAGGATGGTGTTTGGTAGGGGGGTGATTATTTGTTTGGTAATATAAGGGGGGAGTTTTTGGATTTTTGGGATTTTTTTATGGGGAGAGAGTGGGAAGGGGAAAAATAAATGGGTATTAGGAATGGTGTTTGGTGGTGAATGTTTTGTTTTGGTATGTGAGGGGGAATTTTGTTTTTTGGGAATTGTGGATTTTTTGATTTGTGTATTTGAAGGGGAGAAAAAAAAAAAAAAATTTTGGATTATTAGGGAAGTTTTGTTTGGTTGATATAGTGTGAGGAGAGATTATAATATTAGTTTTTTTTTTGTTGAAAATAGGTGTTCTTTGTGTTTAATGTGGTTTAGAGGGATCTTTTTAAATAGTGTTTTGGGGGGTGGTTTGGTTTGTGGGTTGTGGTGGGATTTTTTAATGTAGTAGGTTTGGTAGTAATGGGTGTCTGAGTGAATTTTAGTATGTTTTTTTGGGTGGATATAGGATTATTTTGGGGTTAGATTTTTAATTTATTTTTATTTTTAGTAGTTTGGTTGGGGTTTGGGTGTGTTTTTTATAAGGAAGGTTGAGAAATGTGAGGGATGAAGATGATTTTTATGGATGTTTGTTTTGGGTGTTATAAGGGGGATGTATTAGAATGTTTTTTGAGTGTTGGTGGTATTGGTTTTTTATTAGAATTTTGGAGAAATGGGGTATGATTTATTTTTTGGTTGAAGATTTGTGTTTAGAGGTGGGGATTTTAAGAATGGTGTTTTGGGGTGGGGTGTGTTTGGGGTATTGGGGGGTGGGGGTGTTTTTTATTTATTAAGGGTTGGAAGAATGGGATATGATTTTAGGATGTTGGGTTTTTGGTTTTAGGAGGGGGGGATTGTTTAAATGTGTGGGTTTTGATGGGGGGGTTTGGGGGGTTTTTTATTAGAAGGTGGAAAATTGGATGATTGATTTTTATGGGTGTTATTTGGGTTTAGAGGGGAGTATATTTTGGAGTATGTGGGTTTTGGTGGGGTTTGTGGTTTGGGGGTGGGGGGTTTTTTATTAGTAAGTGTTGAGGAATTGGTGAAAGGGTAAAATTTTATGGATTTGGGAATTGGGTGTTATAGGATTATTTATTAGAATGTGTTTGCGTGGGGGGTTTGGGTTTTGTTTGGATGTTTTTATGGGGAAAGAAGGTTTGAGAAATGGGGAATGAATGATTTTTAGTATGTTTGTTTTTGGTTTAGAGGTGGAATTTTTATAATTGTTTTTGATGGGGGGGGGGTTTGGAGGTTTTTATTAAAGGTTTGAAGAAATTTTGGATAATTTGATGTTTAGGAATGTTATTTGTGTTGGATATAGGGTGTGGGATTATGAAATTAGAATAGTTTGGGGGTTTTAGGTTGGGTGTATTGAGGGGAAAAATTTTTAATTAGGGTAGAGGGGGGTGGGGGGTTGAAAATGGTGAGATTGATTTTTAATGGGGGATTTTTTGATTTGGTTTAGAGGGGGATGTTGTAAGAATGTGTTGTTTGATGGGGGGTATTTGGGTGGGGGGGTTGTTTATTAGTAAGGTTGGAGAATTGGGGGAATGATTATTTTTAAGGGTTTTTTGGATTTGGTGTGGTTATAGAGGATTTTTATAGAATGTTGTTTTTGGTGTGGGGGGTTGTGGTTTGGGGTGGGGGGGTTTTTTATAAGTAAGGTGGATGAAGGTGATGATGATTATTTATGATGTAATGTTGTGGTTTAGAGGCTGAGATTTTTGATTAGAATTTGATTTTGGGGTGGGGGATATTGGGGTTTGGGGTTTTTTATTAATTAGGGGATGGAAAGTTTGGGGGTAACGATGATTTTTAGATGTTGTTTTTGGGTTTATAAGGGGAGTATTGTAATATTTGTTTTGAGTTGGGGGATTTGGGGGGGTGGTGTTTTTATTAGGAAGTTTGGATAAATGGGATGATTGATTTTTATGATGTTATAGTTGGGTGTGATAAAGTGGTAATTTTTTAGAAGTGTTTTTGAAGGTGGGGGTTTGTGGATTGGGGGTGTGGGTTTTTATGTATAAGGTTTGAGGAAAGTGTGAATGAGAAATTTTATGGATGTTGATTTGGGGTGTTTAAGAGGGGGGATTATTTTTAAAATTTGTTTGATGGGGGGGGTGGTTGGGTTTGGAGAGGGGGTTTTTTATTAGGGAAAGTTGGAGAAAATGGGATGAAGGGGTTTTTTTTTTGATTTTAGGATGTTGTTTTGTTTTAGAGGGTATTTATTTAGAATTTTTTTATGGGGGTTTGGGGGGGGTGGGTTTTTATTAGGAATGTTTTGAAAATGGGGATGATTTGGGATTTTTTGGAATGTGGTTTTGGTTTAGATGGGATTTTGTTTAGATTGTATTTTATGGTATGGGGGGGGTTTTGGGGTATGGGGGGGTTTGGGGTTTTTTAATAATTAGGTTGGAGGAATGGGTTATAGTGATTTGTAGGGATGTTATTTTGGTGTTTTTTATAGAGTGGAATTTGGGTAGAATGTTTTCTTTGATGGGGTTTGGGGGGTGTAGGGTTTTTTATGTATGTAAGGTTGGAGAATTGTTGATGAGTTGAATATTTAGGGGATGTTGGATTTGTGGTTTAGAGGTATTTTTTAGAATATTTTTTGATGCGGGAGTTGGGGGTTTTTTTATGTAGGAAGGTTGAGAAATTGGGATGATGATATTTTAAGGGATAAAGAATATGGTTATTAAGGTTTAGGGGGGATTTGATATAATGTTGTTTTGGGTTTGGTGGGAGTTAGTGATTGTGTTGTTTGTGGGGTTTTTAATTGTAATGTTAGAGACATGTTTGATGATGATTTTTAGGGATGTTTTTGTGGGTTTAGATGATTAGTTAGAATATTTTATGAGATGGGGGTTATATGGGGGGTTTTATTATTAGGGAAGTGTTTTATAAAAGGGATGATGTTATTTATGTTATTTAATTTGGGTTGTAAGAGTTGGGAATGAATTAGAATGTGTTTTTTTTATTGGGGGGATTGGTTTTTATGTAGAAGGTTTGGGAGAATTGTGATGACAATTATTACTTGACATTGGCTATGGTGAGTAGTACGCGGGGAATTAGTTATAATAATAAAATAGAGTTTGTGATATAGTTGTTTTATTAATAGATAGTTTGGAAGAATTGGTGGATATAGATTTTTAGGATGGTTTTATATGGTTTAGAGGTGGGATTTGTTATAAATGTTTTTTTGAGGGGTGTGGGTTGTTGGTTTGGTGTGGGTGGGGGGGTATTATTATGTAGTAAGTTGGAGAAATGGTGATGATGATTTTTATGGATGTTTGATTTTGGGGGTTTATGAGAGGTTATTTTGGTTATAATATTATTTGAAGGTGTGGTTTTTGGGGTTTTGGGAGTTTTTATGTAGGAAGTTTGGGAAAATGGGGATGTGATTTTATATGAAAGTTGTATATGGGTTTGAGGGGGATTTGTAGAATTTGTTTTTGATGGGGTGTGGGGGGTTTTTTATTTAGAATGTTGGATAAATGGGGATGATGTGATTTTAGGGATGTTATTTGGGTGTTATAGGGGATGTGTTATAAAGGTTTTTTTTTGAGTGGGGAGTATGGGGGTTGTTTTATTAGGGAAGGTTTGATAAAGGGGGATATTGATTTATGGTGTTATTTGGTTTTACGGGATTTTTTAAATGTGTATTGGGTTGGGGTTGTGGCTTTGGGGGGGTGGGGGGGGTTTTTTACTAATGAAGTTGGAGGAATGGGGATATATTGTAATATTTTTAGGAATGTTGTGTATGGGGTTTAGATGGGGGATTTTTTAAAGTGTTTTTTGATGGGGGGTTTGGGTGGTTTGGGGGGTGGGTTTTAGTTATTAAGTTGGGAGAGATGGGAGATAGGTTATTTTTAGGAAGTTATTTGGGTGTTTAGAGGGATTTTATGGTTATAAATTGTTTTGATGGGGGGGTTTGGGGGTAGGGGTGTTTTATTAGTAAGTTGGGAGAATGGGTGTAGGATTTTTAGGATGTTGGGGGGATTTGGGGGTTTAGAGGTATTTTGTAGAGTTTTTGATGGGGTGGTTGGGGGTTTTTTTATTAGAAGGGTGGAAGAAATGGGGGATGATTGATTTTTGGAATGTTGTGTTGGTGTTTAGATTATTTTGTTAATTTTTTGAGGGGGGTTGGTTGTTTGGGGGGTGGGGTTTTTATTAGTTTGTTAAGTGAGATGATGATTTGTTAGGGAAGTTATTTGGGTTTTTAAGGGAATTTTTAGATTTTGTTTGAGGGGGTTTGGGTAGGTTTTTTATTATGTTAGTGTAGAAGTATTTGATTTTAGGATGTTATTTGGGGTTTAGAGGTATTTTTATTAGAATTTTTTTGGGATGGGGATTGGGTTTTTTTTATTAGAAGGTTGAGAAATGGGATGATGTGATTTTATGGTTGTTAATTGGGTTTAGAGGGATTTTTTAGAATGGTTTTTGGTGGGGGGTTGTGGTTTGGGGGGTGGGGGTTTTTTATTAGTAAGGTTGAGAATGATGAGTGATTTTTAAGGATGTGTTTTTGGTGTTGAAGGATTTTTTAGAATGTTTTTTATGGGGGGGGGTTTGGGGGTTGTTTATTTAAGAAGGGTTGGATAATTGTGATGAGTGATTTTTATGTGTTTTTGGGTTTAAGGGAATTTTTTAGAATTTTTTGGGGTGGGGGTTGTGGTTTTGGGGGGGTGGGGGGTTTGTTTTATTAGTAAGGTTGGAGGATATGGTAGATATATTTTAGGATGTAATTAGGGTGTGTAGAGAATTTTTAGAATTTTTTTTTGGGTTTGGGGTTATGGGGCTGTTTTTATGTAGATTGGTTTAGAAATGGGGATATTATTTTTAGGATGTTGATTTGGGGTTTATAGTGTTGATTTTTTATAATGTTGTTTTGTGTTTTGGTGTAGTGGTGTTATTGGTGGTTTGGGGGGGTATTTTTATTAGTAATGGAAGTATGATGTGTTAATGAGGTTATATTTATGGATGGTAGGATTTGGGTTTAGAGGAATTTGGTTATAATTTTTATTTGATGGGGGGTTAATGGGTGTTTGTGGATTTTTTAGTAAGAGTATTGTAGAATGGGGGATTGATGATTTATAGGATGTTGTATTTGGGGGTTTAGAGGTGGTTTTGTTATCAATTTTTTTGAGTGGGGGTTTTGGGGGAGTGGGTTTGTATTTAAGGTTGAGACACTGGGGATGATTGATTATTTATGGATGTTGGATTGTGTTTAGAGGGATATTTAAAAGTTTTTTGGGTGGGGGGTTGGGGGTTGGGGGGGTGGTGTGGGTTTTTTATTAGGTAAGGTTTAAGAATGGTGATTAAGGTGATTTTTATGGATGTTTGGGATTTGGTGGGTTTAGAGGGGGGATGTATTTTGTTAGAATTTGTCTTTTGAGTGGGGTTGGGGGGGTTTGGGGGGTTTTTTATGGGGGTAAGAAGTTTGGAGAAATTGGGGGAGATGTATTGATTTTAGGGATGTTGTTTTGGGTGGTTTAAGAGGATTTTTTAGAATAGTTTTTTGAGTTGGTGGGTGGTTTGGGGGGTTTTTTATTAACAGGTTGGAGAAATGGGGATGATTTATTTTTAGGATGTAATTTGGGGTGTTTAGATGGGGGGATTTTTTTGAATGTGTTTTTGGGTGGGGTATTGGGGTTGGATTTTTATGTAGAAGGGGGTTGGGAAATGGGGATGATTAGATTTTTAGGGAATGTTATTTGGGTGTTAGAGAGGGGGATTGGGTTTAGATGCTTTTTTTGGGTGGGGGTTGTTGGGGGGGGTTGGGGGTGGGGGGTGGGGTGGGTTTTTTATTAGTAAGGTTAAATGGTTATTGATGATTTAGTGATTGTATTGGTTTTTTAAAGGGGGGGAATTTTTAGAATTTTTTTATGGGGGGGTTTGGGGTTTGGGGGGTTTTTTATGTAGAATTTTGATAAATGGGGATGTATTGATTTTAGGAATTGTTTTGTGTGTTTAGATGGGGATTTTTTAGATTTTTTTTTGATGGGGTGGGAGGTTTGGGGGGGTGGGGGGTTTTTATGTAGTAAGGATGGGAAAAAAAGGGGGAAATTTTTTTTGAAGAAAAAATGATGATTTAGGGATGTTGTTATTTTGTGGTTTAGATGGGTGGGGGGGATTTTATGTTAGTATGTTTTTAGAGGTGGGGTGGTTTTTGGGGTGTGGGGGGTATTTTTATTAGTAAGTTGAGAGTGGGGGGCCTTAAAAACATAAGTCAAATAATTCCATTAGGCAAAGTTTAGATAACTATTTGGGGGGCAATATGTTCTACATTTATTATCGAGTTGGGGGTTGGGGAGAGGATGGTGGGGGGGTTTTTAAATAATGAGGTTTGCATACCAATTGCTGCAATAAAAACTTTATAAATTGTGGTTTGAGTTTAGCTTTGTGGGGGATTATGTTATAATTTAATTTAAGTGGTTTGTGTATTTGGTTTGTGGGGTGTGGTGGTATTTTATTATAATGTATTAGAGAATGGTTAATAGATAATAATATTGGGATATTAATTTGTGTGTTCAAGGAATATTATTTAGAAAAATTTTTTGGTTTTGGGAATTGGGGTTTTGATATAATACAAAATATGGATGTATAACTTGTTGAAAGATAATTTTATTGTTAATTTTGGTTTTAGAGGGGTATTTTTTAGAATGTGTGTTTATGGTGGTGGGTTTGTGGTTAGGGGGTTTGGGGGTATTTTTATGTATTAAAGGTTGGATGACATGTGTTAAGAAGAATTTATTTGATTTTAGAAATGGTTGTTAAAGATTATTTTTACTAATGTGTGTTATGAGATTTTTTTTTTGGGGGTTAGGTGGGGGGGGTGGGGGTTTTTGTATTAAATTTTTGAGAAATGTATGAGGATATTTTTCTTGGATTTAGTATTGTGTGTTTATAGGGTGATGATGGTTAGAATGTGATTTATTTAGGGGGTTGGTGGTATGGGGTTTTTATTAGGGTAAGGTTGGAAGAATGGGAATATGTTATTATTAAGGTGTATTTGGGGTTAGAGGGGGATTTTTTAGAATGTTTTGGTTGGTGGGTGGGTTGTGGTTTTGATGGGTTGGTGGGGGGTTTATTATTATAGGTTTGAGAAATGGGTGATTAGGTGAAATTAGGTAATTTATGGTAATTTGGTTTAAGGGATTTTGTAGAATTTTTATATGGGGTTTGGGGTGTGGTTGGGGGTTTTTATAAGTAAGGTTGAAAAGGATATTGAGGTGATTTTTATGGATGTGGTATTTGGGGGTTATAGAGGGTGATTTTATTAGAAATGTGTTTTTGGGGGGGGTTTGTTTTTGGGGGGTTGGGGGGTTTTTTATGGTAGTAGGTTGGAGGAATGGGTGATGATTAATTTTTAGGGATGATTATTGGGGTTTAGAGTGGGGGGATTGTATTTTAAGAATTTTATTTGGGATGGGGGGTTTGGGGTGTTTGGGGTTGTTATTTATTAGTAAGGTTGGAGAAATGGATGAATTATTTTTAAGTATTGGTTTTGATGTAAGAGATTTTGTAAGAATGTTGTTTATTGGGTTTGGGAGGTAGGGGTTTTAATAGAATTTGAGAATATGGTGGATGATTGATTTTTAGGATGTTATTGGGGTTTAGAGGATGTTTGTTTAGAAATAGTTTTTTGAGGTTTGGGGGGGTATTGGGGTTTTTTATGTAGGAAGGTTGGAGAAAATGAGAGATATTGAGTTTTTAGGATGTTATTTGGGGGTTTAAAGGGGATGTTGGTTATATTGTTTAGAGTTTGAGTGGGGGTATTGGGGGTTGGGGGTTTTATTAGTAGAAGGTTGGAGAAAATGGGAGATTGATTTTTTGAGATTTGGTTTATTTGGTGTTAGAGGGGGGGATTTTTTAGAATGTTTTTGGGTGGGTGTTGTGTTGGGGGGTGGGGTTTTTTATTCGTAAGTGGAGGAAATGTGGTGATGAGTGAGGATTTATGGATGAGATTTGGGGTTTAGAGGAGGAATTTTGGTTAGAATTTTTTATGGTGGGTTTTTGTGGGGGTATGGGGGTTGGGGGGGTTTTTATTATAAAGGTGGAAGAATGGGGGATGTATGATTTTTAGTATGTTAGTTTTGGGGGTGTTTAGGGATTTTTAAATTATGTTTTTGAAGGTGGGGGGTTTGGGTGTTGGGGGTTTGATGTAGGAAGGGTTGAAGAGAATGGGAGAATGATTGATTTTTAGGATGTGTTATTTGGGTTTAGAGTTGATTTTTTAAATTGTTTTGGGAGTGGGTTTGTGTTTGGGGGGTGGGGGTTGGGGGTTTTTATTAGTAAGGTTTGGAAAAGGGTAATGAGTGAATTTTAGGATGTTATTTGGTTTTAAGAGTGTATTTTTAATGAAATTTGTTTTTTGAGTGGGGGGTTTGGGGGTTGGGGGGTGTTTTTATTAGGGGAAATTGAGATAATTGGGATGATGTATTATTTAGGGATGTTGGGGGGTTTTGGGTTATAGGGTGATTTAGTTGAATGGTTTTTTGATTTTTTGGGGGGGGTGGTGGGGGTGGGGGGTTTTTATGTATGAAGGTTGTAGGAAATGGGGGAAATTGATTTTTAGGGATGTTGGATTTGGGTGTTTAAAGGGGGATGTTTTAGAAATGTTTTTTTGAGAGGGTTTTGGGGAGGGTATTGGGTTTTTTATTAGAAGGTTGGAGAAATGGGGATATTGAGTTTTTAGGGATGTTAGTTTTTGGTGTTAGAGTGAATTTTTTAGAATGGTTTTTAAAGGGGTGGGGGTTGTGGGGGGTTTGGGGTGGGTTTTTATTAGTAAGGTTGAGAATGGGGGTATGAGTGATTTTTAGGGATGTAATTGGTGTTTAATGGAGAATTTTAGAATTTTTTTGGGGTGGGGGGGTTTGGTGGGGTATGGGGTTTTTATGTAGAAGGGTTGAAGAATGGGATGATTGATTTTTATGATGTTATTTGGGTTTAGAGGGGAATGTTGTTAGAATGTAGTTTTGGGTGGAGGGGTTGTGGTTTGTGGGAGTGGGTTTTTTATTATAAGGTTGGATGAATGTGTGATGATGGATTTAGGGATGTATGGATTTGGTTTTTAGAAATTTGTTAGAATATTTTTTTTGGTGGTTGTTTGTTTTTGGGGGGTGGGGGTTTTTTTATGTAGTAAGGTTGGAGAAATGGGGAGATGATTTTAGGAATGTTGTTTTAGGGGGTGTTAGAGGGATTTTTTGATAAATTCGATTTTTTTTAGGTGGTTGGTTTTTTGGGGGGTGATGTGTTTTTATGTAAGTAAATGTTGAAGAAATGGGTGATATTGATTTTTAGGATGTTGTTTTGAATTGGTGTTAGATGGTATTTGTAGAAGATTTTTGGTTAAGTGGGTGTTTGTTGTTTGGGGTGGGTTAGGGGGTTTTTATTAGTAAGGTTGAGTAAATGGGTTATATGATATATTAGGGATTTTGTTTTGTGGTGTTATAGAGGGGGGGTATTTTGTTAGAATGTTTTTTTGAGTGGGTGGTTTGGGGGGTTTGGGTGGGGGTTTTTATGTAGTAAGGTTGGATAAATGGGGATTAAATATTTTTAAGATTAAAAATGTTTTGGTTAAGAGTGTGTAATTTTTTATCAAGTGTTTATGGGTGGTGGTTTTTTGTTTATTGGTTTGGAGGTGGTGGGTTTTTTCTTAGAATAAGGTTTTGAGATAAATGTGGTGATTAATGACTTTAATTATGTATTGGAATTTGTGAGGTTAGAGGAGGATGATTTTATTAAATGTTTTTTTATGGTGGTTATGGGGTGGTTTATGAGGGTTTTTTATTAAGAAGGGTTGGAGAAATGGGGGAGATGATTTTTAGGATGTTGTTTGTGGTTTAGAGGATTTTGGTCAGAATGTGTTTTTGAGTGGGGGTTTGATGGTGGGGTGGGGGGGTTTTTATTAGGAGGATGGAGAAAAGGGTATGAATGGATTATTAGGTATGTTGGATTTGTTTAGAGGGGGGATGTTGGTTAGAATTTTTTTTGAGTGGTATGTGGGTATTGGGGGTTTTTTAATTAAGGGAAGTTGGAGAAATGGGGGATGATTTATTTTTTAGGGATGTTGTTATGGTGTGTTAGAGGGAATTTTGTTATAATTGTTTTTTAAGTTGGGTGTGTGGTTGGGGGGTGGGGGGGGGGTTTTTATGTTAGGTAAGTTTGAGGAATGGGTGATGAGTGATTTTTATGGATGTAATTTTGGTGGTTAGAGGGAGGAGTATTTTTTATAATTGTTTTGGAGTGGTGGGGGTATGGGGTTTGGGTTTTTTATGTATAAAGTTTGAGAATGGGGATGATGATTTTTAGGGATGTTTTTTTTTGTGTATAGATGGGGGTATTTTAGAATTTTTTTGAAGTTGGGGGTTGGTGGGGTGGGGGGGTGGGGTTTTTATATGTAAAGGGTTGAGAACATGGGGGATGTATGTGATTTTTAGGGATGTTGTTTTGGGGTTTAGAGGGGTATTTTGGTTAGAATGTGTTTTGGGTGGGGGGTTTTGTTGTTTTGGGGGGGTGGGGTTTTATTATGTATAAGGGTTGAGAAAAGTGTACTGATATTTGAAATTTAGGGATAGTTATTTTGGTGTTAGAGATTATTTTGTTAGAATTTTTTTGATGGGTTGGGTTTTGGGGTGTTGGGGTGATTTTAACTGAAGGAATGGTGTGATGATAAAATTGTATTCAGATCTAATTATTACTGATTGAATTAGTAGTTTTAATGGGGGATTTGATAGAATGTTATTTGAGTGTGGTTTGGGTGGTTTTTGGTGGGTGGGGGGATTTTTAAGAAGAAAGGGTTGTATGATGGAGATGAGATTTTAGGAGTTTGATTTCTCCTCGCACGCGTTTAGAGTATACTGCAATATGTAGCATTTTATGTTAGTGGTTGGTTTGGGGTGTATAGGGATTTATATGAATTAAGGTTTTACGGAATGTTTTCAGAGTTAATTTTAGTATGATAGGGGAAATTTGTTTATCTTTGGTGCTATTTGTTAGCTAGTGATTTCTGGTGGGTGTGGTTGTGTGTGATGGGGGGTTTTTTATTAGGAAGGTAGGAGAAATGTGATGATATATTTTGATTTTTAATGTTTTGTATTTTTAATTTTGAGAATGAAGAAGGGATTTTGGGTTAAGATTTTTTTTTAAGTGGGGGATTTGTGTTTGGGGGGTGGGGGGTTTATTATTTAATGTTTGTAGGAATGGAATGAGAGATTATTTAGGATGTGGATTTATTTGGGGTGTTTAGAGGGGATTTTGGTTAGAATGTTGTTTTTAGTGGGTGGTGTTGGGGGTTTTGGGTATGGTTTTTTATTAGTAAAGAAGGTTGAGGAATGGTTGATTCTGTGATTTTTAGGGATGTTATTTGGTGTTTAGAGGGGTGGATTTTGTTAGAATGTGTGATTTTGAGTGGGGATTGGGGGTGGGGTTTTTTATGGTAGGGAAGGTTGGAGAAATGGGGATATTAGATTTATAGGGATGTTTGGATTTTGGTGTTTAGAGGGTGGGATTTTTTGGATGAAATTTGTTTTTGGTGGGTGGGGGGTTTGTGGTTTGGGGGGGGTGGGGGTTTTTTATGTAGTAATGTTGGAGAATGGGTTATGAGTGATTTTTAGGATGTTGATTGGGGGTTTAGAGGTGATTTTTTGTAAGAATTTGTGTTTTTGGTATGGGGAGTTAGGGGGGGTGGGGGGGTTTTTTATGTTAGTAAGGGTTGGAGAAATGGGAATGATGATTTTTAGGGATGTTGGGTTTTGGGGGGGGTTTAGATGGGGGGATTTTTTATAATGTTGTTTTAGGTGGGGTTTGGGGGGGGTTTTTAGTAGAAGGTTGGAGAAATGGGGATGATTGATTTTTAGGATGTTATTGTGGGTGTAAGAGAGGGTTATGTTGTAAGAATTGTTTTTTATGGGGGTGGGGGTTTGGGGGGGGGGGTTTTTTATTATGGGAAGTTGGAGAAATGGGATGATTGAATTTTTATGGATGTATTGGGTTTTAGAGGGATTTTGTTAGAATTTTTTGTGGTTGGGGGTTGTGGTTTGGGGGGTGGGGGTTTTTTATTAGTAAGGTGGGAGAAAAAAAATGTGGTGATGAGGTGATTTTTAGGATGTTCATAGTTGGGTGTTTAAAATGTTTTTTAAATTGGTTTTTGGGAGGATGGGGTTTGGGGTTTTTTTATGTAGAATTGGAAATGGATGATTGATTTTTTGGATGTTGTGTTGGGGTTTAGGGGATTGGGATTTTTTTAAGTGTTTTTATGGGGTTTTGGGTTTTTTATTAGAAGGGTTTGAGTAAAAGGGGATATTGATTTTATATTAGGTGTGTATTTGGTTTTAGAGGGGATTTTTTAGAATGGTTTTTGGGTGGGGGGTTGTGGGTTGGGTGGGTGGGGGGTTTTTTATGTATAAGTTTGGAGAATGTGATGATGATTTTTTAGGGGATGTTGTATTTGGTGTTAATGGGATTTTTTAAGAAAAATTGTTTTTTTGATTGGGGGTTTGGGGTGGTTTGGGGGTGAGGTTATTAGAAGTTTGGGTTGTAGAATTTTTTTGATGGGGATGATTATTTTTGGGATGTGTGTTATGATTTGGGGTGTTGAGGGGGGTATTTTTAGTAGAATTGTTTGGGTGGGTGGGGGGTTGGTTTTGGGTTTGGGGTGGGGTTTTTTTATTAGTAAGTTGGATGAATGGGGTGATATGAATTTTAGATGTTGATTTGGGGTTTAGAGTAAGATTATTTTTTAAATGTTTTTTTTGATGGGGGGTTTGGGTTTTGGGGTGTTTATTATTAGAAGGGTTTGAGAAGAGAAAGTGGGGATAGGTGATTTTTAGGGATGTTGTTTTGGTGGTTAGAAGGGGATATTGTTTGAAAATTTTTTGATGGGGGGTTTTTGGGGGGTTTTTTTATGTTTGTAAAGGGTTGGGAGAAATGGGGAATTTTTGATTGATTTTTAGATTTTATTTCGGGTTTAGATTGGATGTTGGGTTAGAAATGTTTTTTGAGGGGTGGGGGTATTGTGTGGTGTTTTTATATAGAAGTTGGAGAAATGGGGAATGATTGATTTTAATTGGATTTATTTGGGGGTTTTGAGGGGTGGATTTTTGGTTAGATGTTGTTTGGGTAGGGGGGTTGTGGGGTTTGGGGGGGTGTGAAGTGGGTTGTTTTATTAGAAGGTGGAGAAATGGGGGGGGGGAATGATTGATTTTTATGGGTGTTATGTTTGGGATTTTTATAGGTGGGATTTTTAAAGGGTGGTTTTGGGAAAAATTTTTGGGGGGGGGGTTTGTGGGTTGAGGGTGTAGGGGGGTTTTTATGATTATAATTTTGGAGGAATGGGTGATTTGAGTAATTTTAGGGATGTTGGGAATTTGTTGTTAGAGGATTATTTTAAGTAAATTTTTTGAGTGGTGGGTTTGGGGTTGGGGGTTTTTTTATTAGGAAGGTTGAGAAGAATGGGGGATTAATGGTGATTTTTTGGAATGTTGTTTTGGGTTTTATAGGGATTTATAAAAGGAAAAAAGTTTTATTATTTTTTATTAGTGTTGAGGGGGGGTTTGGTAGTTTAATTGGTGGGATGTTGTGGGATATTATACAAAGGTTTTATGTTTGCATTACTGATATTTAGTGAAGTTATGGAATTTTTTTTAATCGGGGAATTTGTTATAAATTTTTAGCTGGTTGTGATGGTGGTGTAGTGAGGGTTTTATTTAGAAAGGTTTGAGGAAATGGGTGGATATGATGATTTTTAGGGATGATATTTTGGGTTTAGAGGTGATTTTGTTAGAGTTGTGTTTTTAATGGGGGTGGTTTGGGGGGTTTGGTGTGGTTATGTTATAAGGAGTTTGGAGAATGATATGGGGATGATGTGATTTTTGTAATGTTATGGTGTATTTAATGGGGATTTTGATAGATTTTTTATGAGGGTTGGGTGTTTGGTGTGTTAGGGGGGTTTGGGGGTTTTTATGATTAAGGTTGTGAGGGATTGGGAGAGTTTGAGGTGATTTAGGGATGTTTGGTGAAGTTATTGTTTTTTATAGAGGGGGATTTTTTAGAATTTTTAGTGGGTGATTTGGGTGGGGTAGGGGGGTTTTTTATTATAAGGTTGAGATGGTGATGATTGATTTTAGGGATGTTATTTTGGTGTAAGGGGTGAAGTATTGTTTAGAAGTAGTTATTGATGGGGAGTGGATGGGGGGTGGGTTTTTATTTGGTTTAATGGTTGAGAAATGGGGGATGATGTTATTTTTATGTGTTAATTGGGTGATATTAGGTGTATTTTGGGTGAATGTTTATTTGTTGGTGGGGTTTGTGTGTTTGGGGGGTGGGGTTATTTATTAGTAAGGGTTGGAGGAATGGGTGATGAGTGATTTTTAGGGATGTTGGATTGGGTGTTAAGGGTGGATTTTGGTTAGATTTTTTTTGAGAGGGAGTTGTGTTTGGGGGGGTGGTTTTTTATTAGGAGGGTTTGAGAAAGGGGATGAGTGAATTTTTAGTATGTTGTTTTGGTTTAGAGGGTGGGAGGTGGTTTTTAGATTGTTTTTGAGGTGGGGGGGGTTGGGTGGGGTTTTTTATTAGGATTAGTTTGGAGAGATGGGGAATGATTGTTTTTAGGGATGTTATTTGGGTTTAGAGGATGTTTTAGAATTTTTGTGTTTGATGGGGGGTTGGGGGGTGGGGGTTTTATTAGAAGGTTTGGATAAATGGGATGATTGGTGATTTTTATGATTGTTAGGAGTTTGGGGTGTTAGATGGGGGGGATTTTTAGAATTGTTTATGGGGGTGGGGTTGTTTTGGGTGGGTGTGTGGGGGTAAATTTTTATTATAGGAGGTTGAGGAAAGGTGATATTGTATTTTAGGATGTTATTTGGGTATTAGGAGAATTTTATTTAGAGTATTTTTTTGGGTTTTGATGGGGGTTTGGAAGGGTTTTTATTAGGAAGGTTGATAAAATGGGGGATGATTGATTTTTAGGAATGTGGGTTGGGTGTTTAGATTGGGTGAATTTTTTAAGAGTGTTTTTTTATGGGGGGTTTTGGGTTGTGGGGGGTTTTTTATTAGGGAATTTGGAGAAATGTGTGATATAGTGGAGATAGATATTATTATTATTTTGTTTTTTGTTGATAGATAGGGTTGTGTGGATTGGTATAGAGGGGAGGAAATTTTTTTTTGGGGAATTTTTTGAGGTGGGGGGAGGATTGGGGAAGGGGGAAAATTTGGGATGATTTTTAGAGGATTGTTGGGGGGTGAGTGGTTTTTTGTTAGGTATGTTTTTTGAAGGGGGGGAATTTTGGGGATTGGGGGGTTTTTTTGAGGGGGAGAGAGTGGGGAAGGAAAAAATAGTGGAGTATAGGGGGAAGGTTGTTTTGGGGGGTGAATTTGTTGATTTGGTTATGGTGAGGGGGGGGGAGGATTTTTGTTATTTTGGGAATTGTGAACAGAACAAATTTTTGATTTGGGGAGTGGAGGGGAAGGAAAAAAAAAAAAAAAAAATTTTGGAGTATTGGGAGTGTTTGGGGGGGGTGAAGAGTATTTGTTTGGTATATGAGGGGGGAATTTTTGGAATTTTGGATGGGGGGAGATTTTGAGTGTGGAAGGTGAAAAATTTTTGGAGTATTAGGGGAAGGTTTTGGGGTGAATTGGTATTTGGTTTGGTATGATGTGAGGGGGGAATTTTTGTTATTGGAATGGTGTTGGATTTGATTAAGGGGATAGATGGGTAAGGGGAAAAATTTTTGGGGTAGTATTAGGATGGTGGTGTTTTTGGGGTGAAGGTGTATTTGTTTGGAGGGTATGAGGGGGGAATTTTTGGGTGAGGGTTTTTTGAGTGGGAAGAGATGGGAAGTGAGAAAAAATTGTGGGAGTATATTAGGAGAAGGTGTTTGGGGGTTAATGTGTTTGTTTTGGTATGGGTGGAGGGGTGGAATTTTTGTTTATTTTGGGAATATGTTGGGATTTTTTGATTATGTGGTGTGGTATTAAGTGAAAAAAAAAGTTTGTGAGTATTAGGAAGGTGTTTGGGGTGTGAGAGTATTTTGTTTGGTATAAATAAGGGGGGAATTTTTGGAGTTTTGAGGGTGTGAGAGAGGGTGGGGAGAGGGGAAGAAATTTTGGAGTATATTAGGAATGGTTTGGGGTTTTGGGTGTGTTAGTGGTTTTGTTGTGGTATGTTGAGGGGGGGGTAATTTTGTTTTTTTGGGATTTTTTTTATAAGGGGAGAGAGTGTGGTGGAGGGGTAAAAAATTTTGGAGGAGTGTTATGGGAAGGTGTTTGGAAGGATGGGTTTTGGTTTGGGTATGTGAGGGGATTTTTGTTTTTTATGGGAATTGTTGGGAATTTTTAGGTGGGGGAGGTTTGTGGAAGGGGGAAAAAATTGTGGAGTATTAGGTGATGGTGTGGGGGGTGAGTGGTTTGTTTTGATTGGTATGAGGGGGGGAATTTTTGGGATTTTTGGATTTTTTGAGTTGGGGAGAAGCGTTGGAAGTGGGAAAAATTTGTGGGATAGTATTAGGGAAGTTGTTTGGGGGTGAAGTTTGTTTTTGGTTTTGTATGTGAGGGGGGGAATTTGTTTTTTTGGGATTTTTGATGGGAGAGAGTGGGAAGGGAAAAAATTTGGGAGTTTAGGGAAGGTATTTGGGGGGGGATGTATTTGTTTTGGTAAGTGAAGGGGGAATTTTTGTTTTTTTTTGGATTTTTGGTATGTTTTTGTTGGGGGGAGTTGAAGGGAAAAATTGTGGAGTTAGTAGGTGATGTTTTGGTGGGGGGGTGATGTGTAATTGTGGTGTTGGTATTTGAGGAGGGGGAAGATTTTGTTGGATTTTTGGGATTTTTTGATGGGAGAGAGTGGGAAGGGGAGGAAATAATGGGAGTATAGGGGAATGGTGTTTTTGGGGGGGTAAATGTGTGTGTGTTGTTGGTATGTGAAAAAGGGGGGGGAATTTTTGTTTTTTTGGGAATTGTGGGATTTTTGATTTGGGGGTATGTGGAAGGGGAGAGAAAAAAAAAATTTTGGGAGTATTAGGAAGTGTTTGGGGGGGGGTGAGTGTAGTATGTATGGTTTGTAGGATGAGGGAGGAATTTTAATTTTTTTTGGAATTGTAGATTTTTTGATTTGGGTAGTGGTGGAAGGGAAAAAAAAAAAAAAATTTTAGGAGTAATAGGGGACTTGGAGTTATAGTTTGGATCAGGCATATTTGGGAATGTTAATAAGGATGGGGTAGTTATTTCCTTTATTTGTAATATAATAGTGTGTTGGTAGCAGATTTCACATGTATTCACCCAATTATTTTAGAAAATATTTAGTTGGAAAGTTTGTGTGATCGAGGACAAATGAGTGATGTGTAATTAAGTACTGGGGGAATATATTGATAAATTTGTTGTTATTTTTAATGGGTGAGGAAGAGTGTAAGAGGGAAAAAATTTTGGTGAGTATATTTTGATGTTGAGATATGGTTGCAAGTTGTAAATGTGAGGGTCTGGGATGTGTGATGTGGGTTATGTAATTTGTGATTTATGTTATATAATGCTTGTCTTCGCGAGTGAGTAAGGGGGTAGAAGTATGTGTATATAATAGTGATTGTTGTTTTTGTGGTGTATTAGGGAAGGTGGTTTTGTTAGTTGTATTTTCTTGTATATGAGGGGATGTGTGGTAATATATTTTTTAAATGTAATTGAGGATATTTATATGATTTTGTAGTGTTGGTGTTAGGGTGGATAAAAAAAAACAAAAAAATTTATGTAGTAAAGGGGAAGGTGATTTGGGGAGGGGTGTAGGTGTTATTTGGGGGGTTTTGTATATGAAGGTGGAGGGAATTTTTGATTTTATTGGGATTTATTGTAGTGTTTAGGTGGGGGGGAAGTGGTGTGGGAATTGGAAAAAATTTGTGGTGGATATTAGGGAATTTTTGAATAGGGTGTGTTAGATGTATTTGATTATGTTTATGGTTGGTATGGTTGGAATTATTGTTTAATTGGATGTGGATATTTTGATTTTAGAGGGGGGGGAGATGGTGGGAGAAAGGGAAAAAAAAACATTTGTGTAGTATTACGGGAAGGTGGTTTGGGGGGGGGGGTGAGATATTTGTTTGGTATGATGATGGGGGGTAGGAATTAGGGTTTTTGATTGTTTTTTTTTGAAGGGGGCGTTGGTAAGGTGGAAAAAAATTTTGGAGTATTTAGTATGGTTGTTGTGGGGGTGAGTGGTTTTGGGGTGATTGGTATTTGATGGGGGGAGAATTTTTTGGGATTTATGTTGTGATAGAGGGGGGTGGGAAGAGTGGGAAGGGGAAAAAAGTAGGTGAGAGTAATAGGGGGGAAGTGTTTTGGGGGGTGAAGGTTGTGTATTTGGGGATGTTGGTATATGGTGAGGGGGGAGGGGAATTTTTGTTTTTTGGAATTGAGAGATTTTTTGATTTGGGTAGGGTTGTGGAAGGGGGGGAATAAAAAAAAAAATTTTGGGAGTAATTAGGGAGGTGTTTGGGGGGGTGAGAGTATTTTGGTTGGTTTGGATATGAGGGGGGAATTTTTGATTTTTTGGATTTGTTTTTGATGGGGGAGAGTGAGAGGTGGAGGTGAAAAAATTTTGGGAGTATTAGGAATGTGGTTTGGGGGGTGAGTGGTATTTTGTTTGGTATGTATGAGGGGGGGGGATTTTTGTGATTTTTGATGGGGAGAGAGGGGAAGGGGGGAATGGGAAAAATTTTGGGAGTATTAGGGGATGGTGGGTTTGGGGGGGGGGTGAATGTTAAATATTTGGGTTTGGTATGATGAGGGGGGGAATTTTTGGGGATTTTTTTTGAGGAATGGGGAGAGAGTGGAAGGGGGAAGGGGGAAAAATTTGTGGAGTAATTAGGGGGGGGAAGGTGTTTTGGGGGGGTGAATGTATTTGGGTTGTTGGTATGGTGGGGGGTGCATTTTTGATTATATGGGAAATTGGGGATTTTTGATTTTTGGGGTGTGTATATGGGGGAAAAAAAAAAAATTTGTGGTAGTTATTATGGGGAGGTGTTTGTGTGGTGTAGGAGTATTTGGGTGTTGGTATGAGATGTAAGGGGGGGAATTTTGGGATTTTTGAGTGGTTTTGGAGAGGTGGGGAAGGGTGGAAAAATTTGTGGATAATTATTTGGAAGGTTTTGGGTTGGTGATGGTGGTTATGGTTTGTTAAGGTGTAGGGGGGGGAATTATTTGGGATATTTTGTGTATTTTTATGAGATGGTTGAATAGAGGTGAGTTGAAGGGGGAAAAAATTTGTGGAGTGTTAGGGAAGGTTTTGTTCCGGGGTGGTGAAGGTGGTGTTTGGGTATTGGTATGTTAGGGGGGGAATATTTGATTTTTTTTTAGGGATTTTTGGGTAGATTTTGAAGGTGGGGGAGTGTTGGACTGGGAAAAAATTTTGGGAGTTATTAGGTGATGTGTGGGTTGGGGGGGGTGAGTGGGTTTTTGGGGGTGTTGGTGATGTTGAGGGGGGGGGATTTTTTGATGATTTGGGGGGTTTGGATTTTTTGAGTGGGGAGAGAGTGTGGGAATGGGGAAGAAATTTTGTGGAGTATTAGGGATGGTGGGTTTGGGTGGGGTGAAGTGTTTTTGGGTTTTGTATGGTGAGGGGGTGGAATTTTGTTTTTTTGGATTTTTGGAGGTTGGGATAGAGTGGAAGGGGGAAAAAATGTGTGATTGTATTAGTGTGGGAAGTGTTTTGGGTGAATGGTATTTTGTTGGTATGGTGAAGGGGGGGAATTTTTGTTTTTTTGGGATTTTTGGTATTTTTTGTTGGGGGAGTTGGAAGGGGAAAAAATCTAGGAGTATTAGGTGATGGTGTTTGGGGTGGGTGATGTGTTTATTGGGGTTTATGGTATGAATTGAGGGGGGAGTTTTTGAGTTTTGGGATTTTTTGGGATGGGGAGAGAGGTGGAAGGGGAAGGGAGAAAATTTATGGAGTATTAGGGGAATGGTGTTTGGGGGGGGGAATATGAGTTGGGTTGGGTATGTAATGGTGAACGTTTTTGTGACAAAAATTATAAAAGTTCCAAGATGTTCAAATATCATATTTGTATATGGGGGGGAGAGGTGGAATTTGGGGAATATACCACAACCCCACCACAATTTGTGGGGAGAAATCGGTGGAAATGTTGTTTGGTGTGTGGATGAGAGGGAGTATCTGTATTCTAATTGACAATGGAATGTGGAGTAATTTTTGTATTGGATTTTTTGAGGTGGTGCTAGAGAGTTATCAGGTCTAACTTTGTGGAGTATGAGTGTATGGTGGTTAGTTGGGTGGTTGAAGATTTGAATATAGGAGAGATTTTATAAGGCTTTGGTAGTATATTGTTATAATTTTATTATTTTTTGGATTTTTGCATAGGGTTGTAATGGGGGGGGGAATACAAAAGGTTAAGGAGTATAAGGGATAGGTGCAGTATGGGGGGTGAATGTGTTGTTGTTCCATTATATTGGTTGAATTAAAGTTGTGGAGGTGTGGATTTTAAAAATTGAAAAAATTTGTAAATTTGAGAAATAAATATTTGTTCTTAGGGTTGGAAAGTGGTTGCAAAACACAGTAAAAATATTATTATTATTTTGAGGTGTAATGGGGGTTGAAAGATGTATATGGAGTTTGTATGAGGGGGGGGAATATGGTTGTAGGGATTTTGGGATATTTTAGAAGTATGGGTGTGGAGGGGAGTTGGGAAGTGGAAAAATTTTTAGTTGGATTAAATAATTTGCAATAGTGTTGTGGGGAGAGTTGTCTAAGGTTTTTTATGACTGCTAGGGGGGAATTTTTGGGATTTTTTGATGTGTTTTGGATTTTTAGAGAGGATGTAGAAGGGGGAAAAATTTTGGGGAGTATTAGGGGATAGTCTGGTTGGTGGGGGTGAAGTGGTATTAGGATTTGGTATGAGGAGGGGTGTAGGGAATTTTGATTTTTTGGATCTTTTGGTAATTTTTTGAGTTGGTGAGAAGTAGGGAAGGGGAGAGAAATATGTGGAGTATATATGGGAGGTTGTTTGGGGGTGAATTGTGTTTGTGGTTGGTTGGTATGTGAGGGGGGGGGAATTTTTGTTTTTTGGAATTGTGGGATTGTTTTGATTTGGGTAAGTTGTAGAAGGGGGAAAAAATTTTGGGGAGTATTAGGGGGGGGAAGGTGGTTTGGGGAGGTGAGGTGTATTTGGTTGTTGGTATGGATGAGGGGTAGGGGAATTTTTGGATTTTTTTGAGTGGGGAAGAGAGGTGGGGAAGGGAAAAAGTTGTGGAGGTTATTATTGGATGTGGTTTGGTGGGTGAAGTGTGTATTTGGTGTGTTTGGTATGGGAGGGGGAATTTTTGTTTATTTGGGAATTGTGGGATTTTTTATTTGGGGTGGATGGTTTAAGGGGAAAAAATTTGTGAGTATTTAGGGGATGTTTTGGGGGGGGGGGGTGAGAGTATTTGTTGGTTGTTATGATGAGGGGGGGAATTTTTGTTTTTTGATTTGTTTGAGATTTTTGAGGTGTGGGAGAGTGGGAAGGGGGAAAAAAATTTTGGTATATTAGGTGAATGTATGGATGTTTGGGGTTAAGATTTAATGTTTTGTTAATGGGGGTGAGTGTGAGGGGGATATATTGGTGATTTATTGTTTGGGATTTTTATGGTGTGTGATAGTGTAATGGAAAAAAAAAGTAGTAATTATTTGGGTGGAGTATTAGAAAGTGTTGTGTGGTTAAGTTGTAAGGATAGATGTAAGTTTGGAATGGGAGGGGGGAATTTTGTAATTTTTGATATTGATTTATTTTTGATTGGTGGAGGTGGGTGGAAGGGGAACAAAAAAAAAATTAGTGGGATTATTAGTGGAAGGTGTTTGGTGTTGGGTTAATGGTATTTTGTTAGGTAAGGAATAGGTGTAGGTAATTTTTGTATGTTTTGGGATTTTTTGAGTTTTGGGGGAAGAGGGTGGAAGGGGGGAAAAAATTGGTGAGAGTATTAGGGGAATTGGTTTTGGGTGGTTAAGTTTGTTTGAGTTGTTGGTATGGGGTTAGGGGGGAAATTTTGTTTTTTTTGGAATTGTTTGAGATTTTTTATTTGGTGGAGTGGGTGTAAGTGACAAAAAAAAAAAAATATGGTGAGTATTATGTGGATTATTAATGTGTTGTGCGAGGAATTATGGGCAATTTAATAGAGTCTGTTGTATTCACAAAAAATGTTCAATAAATAGTTTGGGTTTTAGTCTGGGTGTTTAAAGGTGTGAAAACATATTGGATGTTGGATTATTAGTTGACAAGTGGAATGGTGGTTCGATTGGTATTTGGTGTTGGGTTGTCAGATGAGGGGGGGGGAATTTTTTGATATTTGGGATTTTTGATGGATAGAGAGTTGGAAGGTACAATAATTGAGGATATATTAGGTGATGGTTGTATGGGGGGTGTGGTGGTTAAGTATTGTGGGTTTTTGGTATGATGGATTGAGGGGGGAGTTTTTGGATTTTTGGGATTTTTTGAGTTGGGGATAGAGTGGTGGAAGGGTGGAGAAACTAAGTGTTATTATTAGTGGATGGTGATTTCTGGGGGTTGAATGGGGTGTATTTGGGTTTTGTTATGGTTAAAATGAGGGGTAATTTTTGTTTTTTTGGAATTGTGTGATTTTTTGATGGGGGGGATGGTGTTATTTGTAATGGAAAAAAAAAAAAATATGTGTGAGATATTATGGGAAATGTGATTTTGGGGGTGATGAGGTAGTTTTGGGGGGGGGTTTTGTTATAGAGGGGAGGGGGGAAATTTTTGGGATTTTTTGGATTTTTGATTGGGGGAGAAGAGTGGGAAAGGGGGGAAAAATTTGTAGGAGTAATGAGGGGATGGTTTTAGGGGGGGTGAATTATTTTTGTTGGTAGGATGTAGGGGGGGGAATTTTTGGGATTTTTGGGTTGGATTTTTGATTTGGTGGACGAGTGGAATGGGAAAAAAAGTTTGGTCATTATATTAGTGTAAGGTGTTATTGTGTGTTAATTGGTGTTTTGTTTTGTTATGTGTTCGGTGGGTGGTGATTATTTAATTAAAGTGGAATTTTGATATTTTTGATATTGTGGATGTGTGGGAAAGGTGGGAAAAAAAAAAAATAATTTGGGATTATAAGGGGAAGTTAAATTAGGGTGGTGTGTAGGAGGTATATTGGTTATTGTATATTGGATTGGGAGTAATTTTTGGGGTTATTTTATGATTGGTTGTGATATTGAGAGTGTGTAAGGTTGGGGAAAAAAATTTGTGAGATATTTAGTGGAAGGTGTAAGGGGTGAGTGGGGTTTGAGGTATTTGGATTTGGTAAGGATGAGGTGGAGGAAATTTTGGGATTTTTGTATGGGGTTGGTGAGAGGGTGGAGATGTTGAAGGGGAAAATTTGTGGGTTAATAGTGTAATGGTTGGGTGGAAGTGGTTGTGCGAGTAGTATTAGGGGGGAATTTGTATGATGATTGTGGATGATTTTGTATTTTTTTGAGTATGGTAAAGTGTGTAATGGGGGGAAAAAATTTTGGAGTATTAGTGGATGTTGTTTGGGGGGGGTGGATGGGTATTTTGGGGGTTTGGTATGGATGAGGGGGGGGAGTTTTTGGATTTTTGTTTTGTGGATTTTTTGAGTGGGGAGGAGAGTGGAAGGGGAGAAATAAGAGTATTAGGGGATGGTGTTTGGGGGGGGTGAGGGGGTGGTTTTGTTGTTGTATGGGTGAGGGGGGGGGAATTTTTGTTTTTTCTGGGAATTGTGGGATTTTTGATTTGTGGTTAGTGGGTGGAAGGGAAAAAAAAAAATTGTGGAGTATTAGGGGAAGTGTTTTGGGGGGGGGGGTGAGTGTATTTGTGTTGGTATGATGAGGGGGGAATTTTTGAATTTTTGGATTTTTTGATTTTTTATGGGAGAGATGGAAGGGGGAAAAAAATTTTGGAGTATGAGGGATGGTGGTTTTGGGGGGGGGTGAAGTGGTATTTGTTTGGTATGATGAGGGGGGAATTTTTGTTTTTTTGGGGAATTGTTAGATTTTTTGATTGTGGGAGAGTTGTGGAAGGGGGGAAAAAAAAAAAAATTTGTTGGAGTATTAGGGGAAGGTGTTTGGGGGTTGAGAGTTATTTGGTTTTTATGATGAGGGAAGGATTTTGATTTTTGATGGGATTTTGGAGTTTTTTTTAGTGGGAAGTGTGAGGGAAAAATTTTGGAGTGTTAGGGGATTGTGTTTGGGGGGGGGGTAGTGTATTTGTGTTTGGTATATGAGGGGGGAGGGGGAGTTTTTGGGATTTTTTGGATTTTTGATGGGGAAAGAGTGGAAGGGAGAAAGTAGTGGGAGTAATTTGGAGTATTAGGGGGGATGGTGTTTGGGGGAATGTGTTGGTTGTTGGTATGAGTGAGGGGGGGGGGGAATTTTTTTTTTTTGGAATTGTGGATTTTTGATTGGGGTGAGTTTGGAAAGGGAGAAATAAAAAAAAAAATATTTTGGAGTATTAGGAAGGTTGTGGGGGGTGAGTGTATTTTGTGATGGTATATGTAGGTGGGGAGAATTTTTGATTTTTGGTTTTTTTGAGTGGGGAGAGTGGAAAGGGGGAAAAATTTTGGAGTATTAGGGAATTGGTTTGGGGGGGTGGGTGAAGTGTGTTTGTTGTGGTATGTGGATGGGGGAATTTTTGTTTTTTTGGGAATTGAGATTTTTGATTGGGGAAAGTTGGTGGGAAGGGGGGGAAAAAAAAAAAATTGGTTGGAGTATTAGGAAGGTGTTTGGGGGGTGAGGGAGTATTTGATTGGTATGGAACATGATGAGGGGGGAACATTTTTTTTGAATTTGGGAATTTGTGGAGTGGGGAGAGTAGTGGAAGGGGGAAAAAATTTGTGGAGTATTTTAGGGAATGGTGTTTGGGGGTGAATGATATTTGTTTTTGTATGGATGAGGGGGGGAATTTTTGAATTTTTGGGTTTTTGAGGGTTGGAGGGAGAGGGGGAAGGAGAAAAATTGGTGGAGTGTTAGGTAAAGGTGTTTGGGGGGGGGGGGGGGGGGGGGGGGGGGGGGGGGGTGAATAGTTTTATTTGTAGGTAGGGGGGAATTTTTTTTTTTTGGATTTTTGAGTGGGGGGGAGTGTTAAGGGGATTAAATTTTGGAGTATTAGGGGATGGGTTTGGGGGGGTAAGTTTATTTGATTTTTATATGAGGGGGGAATTTTTGGATTTTTTTTTTTTTTGATGGGGGAAGGTGGAAGGGGAAAAAATTGGAGTATTAAGGAGGTTTTTGTGGGCGGGTGAATTGTTTAGATTTGGTATGTGAGGGGGGAATTTTTTTGTTTTTGGGATTGTGAGATTTTTTTGATTTGGGGAGGTGGTGGGTAAGGGGAAAAAAAAAAGAATTTGTGGGAGTATTAGGGGAGTTTTTTTTTGGGGGTGAGGAGTATTTGGGTTTTGGTTATATGAGGGGGAATTTTTGATTATTGGATTGGTTGGTTATTTGGGGGTGAGAGGTGGAAGGGAAAAAATTGTGGAGTATTAGGGGATGGTGTTTGGGGGGGTGTGGTTATGTGTTTGGTATGAGATGGGGGGGAATTTTGATTTTTTGGGGATTTTTTGGATTTTTAGGGAAGAGGTGGAAGTGGAAAAATTTTGGAGTATATGGGGAGGTGGTTTGGGGGGGGGTGAATGTGTGTGGTTGTATATGAGGTGGTGGGAGTTTTTGGATTTTTGGGATTGTTTGATGGGGGGGAGAGATGGAAGGGGAAGTAAAAATTTGTGGAGTATTAGGGGGAGTGTGGTTGGGGGTGTGAATGTGTTTGGTTGTTGGTATGGGTGGAGGGGGGGATTTTTGTGTTATTGGGAATTGATTGGATTTTGGATTTGGGGAAGTGTGTAAGGGAAGGGGAAAAAAAGTGTTGGAGTATTAGGGGAAGGTGTTTGGGGGGTAGATTATTTGTTATTGGTATGGATGAGGGGGGGGATTTTTGTTATTTTTGGGATTTTTTTGATGGGGAGAGAGGGGTGAAGGGGGATAAAAATTTTGAGTATAGGGGATGAGGTGGGGGGTGAAGTGGTTTTTGGTTGTTGGATATGAAGGGGGGGAATTTTGGGATTTTTTGGGTTTTTTTGAGGGAGAGAAGTGTAGGGGAAAAAAAAAATTTTGGGAGTATTAGGGATGTTGTTTGGGGGGTGAATGTGTTTGTTTGGTATGGTGATAGGGGGGGAATTTTTGTTTTTTTGGGAATTGTGAGATTTTTTGATTTTGGGGAGAGTTGAGAGGGGAAAAAAAATAAAAATTTTGGGAGTATTAGGGAATGGTGGGTTTGGGGGGTGAGAGTATTTGGTTTGGTATATGAGGGGCAGGGGAGAATTTTTGGAATTTTTGGATGTTTTGATTTGGGGAGAGTTGGAAGGGGGGAAAAATTTGGAGTAGTGTATTAGGGGAAGGTGTGTTGGGGGGTGAATGTGTTTGGGTTGTTGGTATGGAGGAGGGGGGGGGGATAATTTTTGTGTTTTTGGGAATTGTGAGATTTTTTTATTTGGGAGGTGTGGAGAGGGGAAAAAAAAAAAAAATTTGGTGGAGTATTAGGGGAATGTGTTTGGGGGGGTTGAAGTGTATTTGTTTGGTATGATGGAGGGGAGAAATTTTGGGGGATTTTTGAGGTTGGGAAGAGTGGAAGGGGAAAAAATTTGTGGAGTATGAGGGGATGTGGTTTGGGGGTGAATGTGTATTGGGGTTGTTGGTATGGTGAGGGGGGAATTTTTGTTTTTTTTGGGGAGAATTGTGAATTTTTGATTTGTGAGTTGGTGGAAGGGAAAAAAAAAAAAAAATTTTGGGAGTATTTTTAGGGGAAGTGTTTGGGGGGGTGAAGGTATTTGTTTGGTATAATGAGGGGGGGAATTTTGTGAGGTTTGTTGATTGGGAGAGAGGGTGGAAGGGGAAGTATAATTTTTGGAGAGTATTAGGGAAGGTGTTTGGGGGGGGGGTATGTGTTTGGGTGTGTGTATGTTGAGGGGGGGGGGAATTTTGTTTTTTTGGATTTTTTGGAGTGGGGAGAGAGGTGAAGGGGAAAAAATTTTGGAGTGTTAGGGGAAGGTGTTTTGGGGTGAAGGTTTTTTTGTTTGGTATATGATGATGGGTAATTTTTGTTTTTTTGGGATTTTGGGAATTTTTGAGTGGGGGAGAGTGGTAAGGGGAAAAAATTGTGGGGAGTATTCGTATGGTGTTGGGGGGTGAGTTTTTTGTGTATTTGTATGAATAGGGGGGGGAGGAATTTTTGGATTTTTGGGATTTTGTGTAGTGGGGAGAGAGTGTTGAAGGGAAGAAATTTTGGGGAGTATGAGGGTAAGGGAGTTTGGGTGGTGAAGTTGTTTGTTTTGTATGGTTGAGGGGGGGAATTTTGGTTTTTTGGGATTTTGTATGGGAGAGAGGGGATGGGGGGGAAAAAATTTTGAGGGTTAGGGGAATGGTGGTTTGGTGGTGAATGTTTTGGTTTTGGTTATGGGGTAGGGGGAATATTTTTTTTTGGGATTTTTGGGATTTTTTTTTGTGGGGGAGTGTGGAAGGGGAAAAAATTGTGGGAGTATTAGTGATGTGTTTGGGGGGGTGATTGTTTTTGTTTTGTATGTTTGAGGGGGGGAATTTTGTTTTTTTAATGTGAGATTTTTTGATTTTGGGAGGTGAAGGGGGGAAAATAAAAAAAAATTTTTTGGGAGATTAGAAGATTTTTGGGGGTGAGATATTTGTGTTGGGTATATTGTAGGGTGATGGAATTTTGGGAGGGTTTTGATTGGGGGAGAGGTGGAAGTGAAAAATTTGGGTGGAGTAGTAGGGATGTTTGGGAGTGAGTGTATTTTGTGTTGGGTTTAGTGAGGAGGGGGGTGATTTTTGGGATTTTTGTTGGGGAGATATGTGGAAGGGGAAAATATTTGGAGTATGAGGGAATGGTGTTTGGGGGTAAGGTTTGTGGGTTGGTTTATGATGAGGGGGGGAGTTTTTGGGAATTTTTGGGATTTTTTGAGTGGGGAAAGATTGAAGGGGGGAAAATATTGGGAGTATTTGGATTGTTTGGGGTGGAATGTGTTATTTGGTATGTGAGGGGGGGGAATTTTTGTTTTTTTGGAATTGTAATTTTTTTGATTTGGGTAGGTGTGGGAAGGGGAAAAAAAAAATAAAAATTTTGGAGTTATTAGGAAGGTGTTTGGGGGTGAGATGTATTGTGTTGGTATGATGGAGGGAGGGAATTTTTGGGATTTTTTTGAGGTGGGGGGAGAGTGGAAGGTGAAAAAATTTTGGAGTATTAGGGGAAGGTGTTTGGGGTGATGGGTATTTGTTTGGTAGATGGAGGGGAGGAATTTTTGGGATTTTTGAGGGGGGGAGAGTAAGGTGAAAAAATTTGGGAGTAGTATGGGAAGGTGTTTGGGGGGGGGTGAGGGGTATTTGGTTTGGTATAGAGGGGAGGATTTTTGGGGATTTTTTGATGGGGAGAGAGGTGGAAGGGGGAAAAAATTTTGGAGTATGAGGGATTGTTTGGGGGAATTGTTTGTTGTTGGAATGGGGAGGGGGGAATTTTTGTTTTTTTGGAATGTTGATATTTTTGATTGGGGAGTTTGTGAAGGGTGAAAAAAAAATTTTGGAGTATTAGATGGGAAGTTGTTGGGGGTGATGAGGTATTTGGTTTGGTATAATGGAGGGGGGAATTTTTTTGGGGAGTTTTTGAGGGGTGGAGAGAAGGTGGGAAGGGGAAGAAATTTTGGGAGTACATTATGAAGTAGTTAGGTGGGATTAAGTTGTTATTGGGAAGATTGAAAAAGATATGGAGTGTGGTGAATTTTTGTTTTTTTGGGATTATTTTGAGTGCGTGGAGGGGAGATAAAAAATGGGTAATTGGAAAAAATTTTGTGAGTATTAGTGGGGAAGTTGTTTGGGGGGTGAAGTTTTTGTTGTTTGTATAATGGGTGGTAAGGGTGAATATTTTTTTGTAGTGGTATTTTTGATTTTTGAGTGTGGGGGATTGTTGGAAGGTGAAAAATTGTGGGAATTATTAGGTAAGTGTTGGGGGTGAGTGGTATTGGGGGGTGTTGGTATGATGAGGGTTGGAATTTTTTGGGGATTTTTTTAGTGGGGAGAGAGATAGAGGTGAAGGGGGAAACGATTTTGGTGAGTATTAGTGGATGTTGGTATATGGGTGAAGTTGTATTTGGTGATGTAACGAGGTGGGGGAGTATTTTGGATTTGGGATTTTTTGATTTGGGGGAGGGAGAGAGTGAAGGGGGGAGAAAGTAGTGGAGTATTATGGGGATGTGTTTGGGGGTGAATGGTGTTATGGATTTGTATTGATGAGGGGTGGGGAATTTTTGTTTTTTGGGAATTGATGGGATTTTTGGGATTGGGGTTAGTGTGGAAGGGGAAGTAAAAAAAAAAAAAATTGTTGGGAGTATTAGGTAGGAGTTTGGGGGGGGGGGTGAGTGTATTTGGTTTGTATGGATGAGGGAGGAATTTTTGGATTTTTTGATGGAGAGAGGTGGAAGGGAAAAATTTTGGATTATTAGGGGAATGTGTTTGGTGGGAATGTATTTGTTTGTAATTGGAGGGGGAGTTTTGATATTTTGGGATTTTTTTATTGGGGGAGAGTGGAAGGGGGGAAAAAATTTGGAGTATTAGGGAAAGGTGGTGTTGGTGGTGGAATGTGTTTGGTTTTTTGTATGTGAGTGGGGAATTTTGGATTTTTGGGGATATGTTAGGATTTTTTGATTTGGGGATTGGGTGTGGTAGGAAAAAAAAAAAAAAATTGTGGAGTATTAGGGAAGGTCTTTGGGGGGGGGTGAAGTATTTGGTTGTAATATGAGGGGGAGGAATTTTTGGGATTTTTTGGATGGGGGAGAGGGTGGAAGGTGAAAAAATTTGAGTATTAGGGAAGTGTTTTGGGTGTGAGTGTATTTATGGTATATATGGGAGGTATTTTGGATTTTTGAGTGGGGGGAGAAGGGTGGAAGGTGAAAAAAATTTTGGAGTTATTATGGAAGTGTTTGGGGGTGAGTGGTATTTTTTGGTATATATGGGGGGTATTTTGGGATTTTTTGAGGGGGGGAGAGTGGAAGGGGAAAAAATTTTTGGGAGTGTTAGGGGAAGGTGTTTGGGGTGAGTGGGTATTTTTGTTTGGTATATAAGGGGGGGGATTTTTTTTTGGGATTTTTTATGGGAAGAGAGGGTGAAGGGGAGTAAAAATTTGGGAGTAATAGGGATGGTGTTTGGGGTGATGTTATTGATTTGGGTATATGATAGGGGGGAGTTTAGGGATTTTTGGATGTTTTTTGGGATGGGAGAAGTGGGAAGGGAGAAAATTTGAAAGTAGTAGGGATGTGTTTGGTGGGTGAATGTGTTTTGGGGGTTTTTGTATGTGGAGGGGGAATTTTTTTTTTGGGGGAATTGTGGGATTTTTGATTTTGGTAGTGGAGGGAGAAAAAAAAAATTTTGGGATATTAGGGGGAGGTTTGGGGGTGAGGTGTATTTGGATTGGTATATGAGGGGGAGAATTTTTGTTGGGATTTTTTGAGGTGGGGGAAGAGTGGAAGGGAAAAAATTATTGAGATATGAGGGGATGGTTTTGGGGTGAATGTGTTTGAGTTTGGATATTGGTGGAGGGTGGGGGGAATTTTTTTTTTTTGGAATTTAGATTTTTTGTATTGTGGGGGATTGGTGTAAGGGAAAAAAAAAAATTTTGGGAGTATTAGGGAAGGTGTTGGGGGATGAGTAGATATTTGTGTTGGTATGATGAGGGGAGGGAATTTTTGTTATTTTTTGATGGGGGGAGAGGGGGGGAAGTAAAAAATTTTTGGGAGTATTGAGGGGATGTGTTTGGGGGTGGGGAGTGTATTTGTTTTGGTATAGAGGGGGGGGGAAGTTTTTGGGTTTTTGTATTTTTTGAGTGGGAGAGATGAAGTGGGAGAAAAGTATTGGAGTATTAGGAATGGTGTTTGGGGGGGGGGGGGGGGGGAAGTGGTTTTGGTTTTTGTATGTGAGGGGGGGGAATTTTGTTTTTTTGGGAATTTGTGGGATTTTTTGATTTGGGTAGTTGTGGAAGGGGAGAAAAAAAAATAAATTTTAGTATTAGGGAAGGTGTTTGGTTGATATATGTAAGAGATTATTATTATTTTTTTTTTTTTGATATAAGTTGTATGGGTGTATTTGGGGTTTAGAGGGGTATTTTTTAGAAATGTGTTTTGTGGGGTTTGTGGGGTTTGTGGGGGTGGGGGTTATTTTATTAAAAGGTTGAGGAATGGTGATGATGAATTTTAGGGATGTTGTTTGGGGTTTAGAGAGGTGTATTGTTTAAAATTTTTTTGAGGGGGGGTTGGGTTGGGGTTTTTGATTAGAAAGGTTGGAAAAATGGGATGAAATGATTTTTAGGGATGTTGGTTTGGGTTTAGAGATGTTTAAATGTTTTTGGTTGAGTGGGGGGTAATTTTGGGTTTTTTATTGTAGGAAGGGTTGAGAAATGGGGAAATATGTGATTTTTTATGTTGTTATTTGGGTGTTAGAGGTGAATTTTTGATGTTTTTGGTTGGGTTTTGTTTTGGGGGGGTGGGGGGGTTTTTTATGTAAGGGGATGGTTGTTGATTTTGGGTGGTGTTTTTGGTTGTAGAGGGGAATTTTGTGATGGGGGGTGGGGTTGTTTTTTAGGAGGTTGGAGAAATGGGTATTGATTTTTTGATGTTTTTGGTGTGGGTTTGTGTTTTGGGGGGGTGGGGGGTTTTTTATTTGTAAGGTTGAGAATGGTTGATATGATTTTAGGGATGTGTTTTTGGTGTAGAGGATTTTTAGAATTTTTGATGGGGGGTTGGGGTTGTTTTATTAGGAGGTTGGAGAAATGGGATATTGATTTTTATGTGTGTTATTGGGTTTAGAGGGGGGTATTTTTTAGAATGTGTTTTGAGGTGGGGGGGTTTGTGGTTTGGGGTGTGGGGGTTTTTTATTAGTATGTTGGAGGAATGGGTATGATGAATTTTAGATGTTGATTTGGGTTTAGAGATTATTTTTTAGATTTTTTTGATGGGGGGGGTTGGGGTTTGGGGGTTTTTTTTATGTAGGAAGTATGGAAGGGAAAATGGTGATGAATGATTTTTAGGGATGTTTTTTGGGGTTTAGAGGGATTTTTTAGAATTTTTTTGAGTGGGGGGGGTTTGGGGAGTTTTTATTAGAAGGTTGGAAGAAATGGATGATTGATTTTTAGGAAGTTATTGGGGGTTTATAGGGGGATGTTTGGTATAATTTTTTGTTGATGGGGGGGGTATTGGGGTTTTTATTAGATGGTTGAGAAATGGGGGATGATTGATTGAGTATTAGGGATGTTATTTGGGGGGGTTTAGAGGGATTTTTTAAATTGTTTTTTGATGGGGGGTATTGGGGGGTTTTTTATAAAGGTTGGAGAAATGGGATGATTGAGTTATGGGTTATTTGGGGTTTAATGGGGGGGGTTGTGTGATTGTGTAGAATATTTTTTGTGGGGGTGTGTGGTTTGGGGTGGGGGGGTTTTTATGTAGTAAGGTTGGAGGAAATGTATGAGTGATTTTTATGATGTAATTTGGTTTAGAGGAGATTTTGTTAGAATTTTTTTGGTGGGGGGTATGGGGTTTGGGGTTGTTTTTTATGTAAGGAAGGGGTGAGAAAATGGGATGTGGTTGTTTGGGATGTTTTTGGTTTAAGGATTTTTAGAAATTTTTTTTGAAGTGGGGGGGTTGGGTTTGTTTTATTTAGAAGGTGGAAAAGGATGATTGATTTTTATGGGTGTTATTTGGTTTTAAAGGGGGGTTTTTTTTATAATGTGTTTTGGGGTGGGGGTTTTGGTTGGGGGGTGGGGGTTTTTATTAGTAAGGGATTGGAGAATGGGTGATGATGAATTTTAGGATATTGGGGATTTGGATGTAGAGATGTATTTTTTAGAATTGGTTTTTGTTGGGGGGTTTGGGTTGGGGTGTTTTTATTAGAAAGGTGGAGATAATGGTGATAGTTTTTGGGGGGGGTGGGGGGGTGTTTGTTTTTTGATTTTTAGGAAGTTGTTTTGGTTAGAGGGTGATTTGATTTAGAATTGTTTTTGATGGGGGGTTTGGGGGTTGATTATGTAAAGGTTGAAAATGGGGATATGTGATTTTTATGGAATGTTGTTGGGTTTAGAGATTTTTAGAGTTTTTTTGAGTGGGGGTTTGGGGGTGGGGTGGGGTGGTTTTAGGTATAAGTTTGAGGATGGGGAGATGAGGGTGAATTTTTAGGGATTTATTTGGTTTTAGAGGTGATATTGTTAGATTTTTTTTTAGTGGGGGGGTTTGGGGGGGTAGGTTTTTATTATAAGGTTGGTAGAATGGGTGATGATGATATTTAGGATGTTGGGATTTGGGTTTAGAGGGGGTGGATTTTGTAGAATATTGGATTTTGAATGGGGATTGGGGGGTGGTTTTTTTATTAGGAGGTTGAAAATGGGAATGTGATGTTATGGGTGTTAGTTGGGTTTAGAGGATTTTTTAAATGGTTTTGTGGGTTGGGGGGTTGTGGTTTGGGGGAGTGGGGGAAGTTTTAATAGTAGGTGAGGAATGGGTGATAGGGGGGTGATTTTTAGGGAGGTGTTTTTGGGTTTAAGGGGGGATTTTTTAGAATTTTTTGATGGGGTTTTGGGTTTTTTAGTAGTGAGAAGGTGGAAAAATTGGGGATGATGTGATTTTTTAGATGATGTTGTATTTGGGGTTAAGAGGGGGATTTTTAGAATTTTGTTTTGAGGGGGGGTATTGGGTTGTTATATTAGAAGGTTGGAGAAATGGATGATTGGATTTTTAGGGATGTTATTTGGTTTAGAGGGGATGTTTTAGAATTTTTTGAGTGGGGTGATTGGGGTTTTTTATTAGAAGTTTGGAAGAAGGGATATTGGATGTTTATGGGTGTTGGGATTTGTTGGGTTTAGAGGATTTGTTAGAATTTGTTTTGGGTGGGGGTTGGGTTTGGGGGGTGGGGGGTTTTTTATTAAGTAAGGTTGAGAATGTGATGAGTGATTTTAGGGATGTGAATTTGGGGGTTTTATAGATGTATTTTTTAGAATTTGGTTTTGAGTGGGGGTTTGGGGGGGGTTGGGGTTTTTTTTATTAGAAGGTTGGAAGAAATGGGATGATGTTTTTTAGATGTTGGTTTTGGTTTAGAGGATTTTTTAAATTTTTTTTGAGGGGTTTGGTGTTTTTTATTAAAGGTTGGAGAAATGGGGGGATGATTGATTTTAGGGATGTATTTGGTTTAGAGGGGGGGGAATGTTATTAAATTTTTTTGATGGGGGAGTATGGGTTTTTATTAGAAGGTTGAAAAGGGATATGTGATTTTTATGGGTGTTGGAATTGGTTTATAGGATTTTTAGAATGTTTTGGGGTGGGGGTGTGTGGGTTTGGGGGGTGGGGGTTGTTTATAGAAGTTGAGAATGTGGATGATTGATTTTTTGGAATGTTGTGTTGGGTGTTATATGGGGGGGGGATTTTTTAATTTTTTGATTGGGGGGGGAGTTGGGGGTTGGGGGGGTGGGGGGTTTTATTATAAGTTGAGGATGGAGAAGATGAATTAGGAAGTTGGATTTGGTGTTTAGAGGGATTTTTAAATGTTGTGATGGGGGGTTTGGGGGTAGGGTTTTTATTATTAATGGAGGAAGGGTGATATGATTTTTAGGGATGGATTTGGGGGTTTAGAGGTATTTTGTTAAGTTTGTTTTGATGGGGTTTGGGGGGGGTTGGGTGGTTATTTTATTAGGAAGTTGGAAAATGGGATGATTGATTTTTTGGAATGTTGTGTTGAGGTGTTAATGGGGATTTTGTTGGTAGATTTTTTTGAGTGGGGTTGTGGGTTTGGGGGGGTGGGGTTTATGTATAATTTGAGGATGGAGATAGATTTTTAGGAAGTTTTTGGGGTGTGTTGGAAGAAGAAGAGAGGGATTTTTTAAATTTTTTTGAGGTGGGGTATAAGATGGGGGTTAGGGGTTTGGTATGTATAAGTTGGAGGATGGTATGATGATTTTTATGATTTATTTGGTGTGTTAGAGGTATTGTATTAGAATTGTGGTTTTATGGGGGAGTTTTGGGGGTTTTTTTATTAGGAG
>JAQOWT010000104.1:0-49997 GCA_030407085.1 Trichopria drosophilae | reverse complement strand
CGTATCTGAATTCCCTCAAAGAATTTACTGTTTTGCCAATGCCGGTATCTTGTAGATGATCTACCGTGACTGGCAAAGCATTTAACTTTCCAATACAATGCAAGAGCTGAAATAAAAATTTATCTATTTAGAACATTTTTTGTATAGTTTAAAAAAATTATAAAATTTCTTTATGGAAAATCGAAAGATCCGGTTTTATAGGTTATGAAAATTTAAAAAAAACTTAAAAAATAAAGGTGTTTATTTGAATGTTTTTTAAAGTATAATAGAATTGTAACTTACCCTTGCGTTGTCTTTGTAGGAATTGAATATGCAGTTTTGGTAGTACAGTATCCTGTCAATAACCGACATGATTGCCAGCTGTTCCGACAATGTTGGAGCACTGATGGAGATCAAAACACAAACGTTATGAATTTTCTGTTTTAATGTAATCCAAGTTTTGCACACACTGAATTTAAAAAAGTGAAGAATAAACACCATGCACGGCTGCAACCGAACTACTAAATACGAACTGTAGCAACCCGGGATGAAACTGAGCGATAGTTGTTCAGCCTACTGCTGCTTTCAACCGAATGTGGGAACTCTGTGGGAACGAAGGTATATGTATGAGCGCTCGCCGGTGGTGGGGGGCGGGCAGGACGTCGCCTTGCCACCCCTTCCACTGACCGCTACGATGACGTCGGAAAATGACGCATGCGCATTCGATGGAAAACAAACCTATCAGGTAATGAACCTAATTATAGTTTGTACCTGCAATGACCGCCCGGACCCAAAAAGAAATTCTTTCTTCGAAAGGTTTATACACTTTTGCCCAGTTTCTCGTAAACAACTGATAATCGCATTAACCTACCGCACTAAAAACAAGACGCGACACTGTCGCGACGACAGACGACAGTCCAAAATAATGCTCGGATTTCGGCGTTACATAAAAATTTTCCAATTTTGGATGTAATGTTCGACGCCTATTTTTGGCCTTTCTTCGGCGTGTGATTCTGTCGATGATAAATATCCCCTAATTCGATATTTTTTCGACGCATGCTTTCTATTTTTATGTTAAATTCTATCGCTGACCCGAAATGCGGCCGTTATAATGATATCGTTTAGTAAAAAAACGATTGATGTTGCGTTGATCGAAAAATATTAAAAATGTTTGCATGCACAGGTTTTTGAGTATGTTTTATAAATGCAGAGAAAATTGTTATTATTTTCCAGATATGTTTTGTTGATATATTTTTTGGGCACGATTTGATGTTACTTGGCATTATTTTTATCAATGAAGATTTTTTTAAAGTAATTTTATGAAAACTAGCAAGAATTATTTAAATAACAAACTTTTTATATGTTTTTAATTATTGTACTATTTATCATATTATTAATATTACAACAATAATACTCTAGTAATATTTTTTGGTACAGTTTTCTAGACAATATTAGATTAAAATGTGTTTTTTTTGCATTTTTCAAGTATTATTTAAAATTAATTAGACAAAAAACTGAATATTATTTGCCTGTACAATTTTTAAGATGTAATTTTAATCAAAAAAATGTGTTTTTTTTTTTCTTTTTAAAAGTATTTCACATTAATCAAAAACAAAAACGGTAATATTTGTTTATCGAAACATTTTTTTCTATATATAAAAACTTTTTAAAAAATTTACTAAACTATTGTTGTAATATTCACAAGCAGATTTTATTTCCGACAAGAAATTGAATGTACTATTTACAAAAAGTATAATTACAATTTATTTAATTTATCATATTCGAAATTTCTGACAATAATTGATTCAAGTATTAATTTTAATCGAAAAAAATGTGTTTTTTATTTGCATTTTTGAAGTATTATTTAAAATTAATTAGACAAAAAACTGAATATTATTTGCCTGTACAATTTTTCAGATGATAATATATTATTAAGATATAATTTTAATCGAAAAAATGTGTTTTTTTCACTTTTTAAAAGTATTTCACATTAATCGAAAACAAAAACGCTAATATTCGTTTATCGAAACATTTTTTTCTATATATAAAAACTTTATAACAAATTTACTAAACTATTGTTGTAATATTCACAAGCAGATGTTATTTCCGACAAGAAATTGAATGTACTATTTACAAAAAGTATAATTAAAATTTATTTAATTTATAATATTTGAAATTTCTGACAACAATTGATTCAAGTATTAATTTTAATCGAAAAAAATGTGTTTTTTTTGCATTTTTGAAGTATTATTTACAATTAATTAGACAAAAAACTGAATATTATTTGCCTGAAATTTGTGACAACAATTGATTCAAGTATTAATTTTAATTGAAAAAAATGTGTTTTTTTTTGCATTTTTTAAGTAGTATTTAAAATTAATAAGACAAAAAACTGAATATTATTTGCCTGTACAATTTTTCAGATGATAATATACTATTAAGATATAATTTTAATCCAAAAAATGTGTTTTTTTCACTTTTTAAAAGTATTTCACATTAATCGAAAACAAAAACGCTAATATTTGTTTATCGAAACATTTTTTTCTATATATAAAAACTTTATAAAAAATTTACTAAACTATTGTTGTAATATTCACAAGCAGATGTTATTTCCGACAAGAAATTGAATGTCCTATTTACAAAAAGTATAATTAAAATTTATTTAATTTATAATATTTGAAATTTCTGACAACAATTGATTCAAGTATTAATTTTAATCGAAAAAATGTGTTTTTTTTCATTTTTTAAGTATTAATTAAAATTAATTAGACAAAAAACTGAATATTATTTGCCTGTACAATTTTTCAGATGATAATATACTATTAAGATATAATTTTAATCCAAAAAATGTGTTTTTTTCACTTTTTAAAAGTATTTCACATTATTCAAAAACAAAAACGTTAATATTTGTTTATCGAAACATTTTTTTCTATATATAAAAACTTTATAAAAAATTTACTAAACTATTGTTGTAGTATTCACAAGCAGATGTTATTTCCGACAAGAAATAACTCTGAATGTCCTATTTACAAAAAGTATAATTAAAATTTATTTAATTTATCATATTCGAAATTTCTGACAATAATTGATTCAAGTATTAATTTTAATCGAAAAAAATGTGTTTTTTTTTGCATTTTTGAAGTATTATTTACAATTAATTAGACAAAAAACTCAATATTATTTGCCTGAAATTTCTGACAACAATTGATTCAAGTATTAATTTTAATCGAAAAAAATGTGTTTTTTTTTTGCATTTTTGAAGTATTATTTACAATTAATTAGGCAAAAAACTGAATATTATTTGCCTGTACAATTTTTCAGATGATAATATACTATTAAGATATAATTTTAATCCAAAAAATGTGTTTTTTTCACTTTTTAAAAGTATTTCACATTATTTAAAAACAAAAACGGTAATATTTGTTTATCGAAACATTTGTTTATATATATAAAAACTTTATAAAAAATTTACTAAACTATTGTTGTAATATTCACAAGCAGATGTTATTTCCGACAAGAAATTGAATGTACTATTTACAAAAAGTATAATTAAAATTTATTTAATTTATAATATTTGAAATTTCTGACAACAATTGATTCAAGTATTAATTTTAATCGAAAAAATGTGTTTTTTTTTTGCATTTTTTAAGTAGTATTTAAAATTAATAAGACAAAAAACTGAATATTATTTGCCTGTACAATTTTTCAGATGATAATATACTATTAAGATATAATTTTAATCCAAAAAATGTGTTTTTTTCACTTTTTAAAAGTATTTCACATTAATCGAAAACAAAAACGCTAATATTCGTTTATCGAAACATTTTTTTCTATATATAAAAACTTTATAACAAATTTACTAAACTATTGTTGTAATATTCACAAGCAGATGTTATTTCCGACAAGAAATTGAATGTACTATTTACAAAAAGTATAATTAAAATTTATTTAATTTATAATATTTGAAATTTCTGACAACAATTGATTCAAGTATTAATTTTAATCGAAAAAAATGTGTTTTTTTTGCATTTTTGAAGTATTATTTACAATTAATTAGACAAAAAACTGAATATTATTTGCCTGAAATTTGTGACAACAATTGATTCAAGTATTAATTTTAATTGAAAAAAATGTGTTTTTTTTTTGCATTTTTTAAGTAGTATTTAAAATTAATAAGACAAAAAACTGAATATTATTTGCCTGTACAATTTTTCAGATGATAATATACTATTAAGATATAATTTTAATCCAAAAAATGTGTTTTTTTCACTTTTTAAAAGTATTTCACATTAATCGAAAACAAAAACGCTAATATTTGTTTATCGAAACATTTTTTTCTATATATAAAAACTTTATAAAAAATTTACTAAACTATTGTTGTAATATTCACAAGCAGATGTTATTTCCGACAAGAAATTGAATGTCCTATTTACAAAAAGTATAATTAAAATTTATTTAATTTATAATATTTGAAATTTCTGACAACAATTGATTCAAGTATTAATTTTAATCGAAAAAAATGTGTTTTTTTTGCATTTTTTAAGTATTATTTAAAATTAATTAGACAAAAAACTGAATATTATTTGCCTGTACAATTTTTCAGATGATAATATACTATTAAGATATAATTTTAATCCAAAAAATGTGTTTTTTTCAATTTTAAAAGTATTTCACATTATTCAAAAACAAAAACGGTAATATTTGTTTATCGAAACATTTTTTTCTATATATAAAAACTTTATAACAAATTTACTAAACTATTGTTGTAATATTCACAACCTGATGTTATTTCCGACAAGAAATTGAATGTACTATTTACAAAAAGTATAATTACAATTTATTTAATTTATCATATTCGAAATTTCTGACAATAATTGATTCAAGTATTAATTTTAATCGAAAAAAATGTGTTTTTTATTTGCATTTTTGAAGTATTATTTAAAATTAATTAGACAAAAAACTGAATATTATTTGCCTGTACAATTTTTCAGATGATAATATACTATTAAGATATAATTTTAATCCAAAAAATGTGTTTTTTTCACTTTTTAAAAGTATTTCACATTAATCGAAAACAAAAACGCTAATATTTGTTTATCGAAACATTTTTTTCTATATATAAAAACTTTATAAAAAATTTACTAAACTATTGTTGTAATATTCACAAGCAGATGTTATTTCCGACAAGAAATTGAATGTCCTATTTACAAAAAGTATAATTAAAATTTATTTAATTTATAATATTTGAAATTTCTGACAACAATTGATTCAAGTATTAATTTTAATCGAAAAAAATGTGTTTTTTTTGCATTTTTGAAGTATTATTTACAATTAATTAGACAAAAAACTGAATATTATTTGCCTGAAATTTGTGACAACAATTGATTCAAGTATTAATTTTAATTGAAAAAAATGTGTTTTTTTTTTGCATTTTTTAAGTAGTATTTAAAATTAATAAGACAAAAAACTGAATATTATTTGCCTGTACAATTTTTCAGATGATAATATACTATTAAGATATAATTTTAATCCAAAAAATGTGTTTTTTTCACTTTTTAAAAGTATTTCACATTAATCGAAAACAAAAACGCTAATATTTGTTTATCGAAACATTTTTTTCTATATATAAAAACTTTATAAAAAATTTACTAAACTATTGTTGTAATATTCACAAGCAGATGTTATTTCCGACAAGAAATTGAATGTCCTATTTACAAAAAGTATAATTAAAATTTATTTAATTTATAATATTTGAAATTTCTGACAACAATTGATTCAAGTATTAATTTTAATCGAAAAAAATGTGTTTTTTTTGCATTTTTTAAGTATTATTTAAAATTAATTAGACAAAAAACTGAATATTATTTGCCTGTACAATTTTTCAGATGATAATATACTATTAAGATATAATTTTAATCCAAAAAATGTGTTTTTTTCACTTTTTAAAAGTATTTCACATTAATCAAAAACAAAAACGGTAATATTTGTTTATCGAAACATTTTTTTCTATATATAAAAACTTTATAAAAAATTTACTAAACTATTGTTGTAATATACACAAGCTGATGTTATTTGCGACAAGAAATTCAATGTACTATTTACAAAAAGTATAATTACAATTTATTTAATTTAACATATTCGAAATTTCTGACAATAATTGATTCAAGTATTAATTTTAATCGAAAAAAATGTGTTTTTTTTTTGCATTTTTGAAGTATTATTTACAATTAATTAGACAAAAAACTGAATATTATTTGCCTGTACAATTTTTCAGATGATAATATACTATTAAGATATAATTTTAATCCAAAAAATGTGTTTTTTCACTTTTTAAAAGTATTTTACATTATTCAAAAACAAAAACGGTAATATTTGTTTATCGAAACATTTTTTTCTATATATAAAAACTTTATAAAAAATTTACTAAACTATTGTTGTAGTATTCACAAGCAGATGTTATTTCCGACAAGAAATTGAATGTACTATTTACAAAAAGTATAATTACAATTTATTTAATTTATAATATTTGAAATTTCTGACAACAATTGATTCAAGTATTAATTTTAATAGAAAAAATGTGTTTTTTTTTTCATTTTTTAAGTATTATTTAAAATTAATTAGACAAAAAACTGAATATTATTTGCCTGTACAATTTTTCAGATGATAATATACTATTAAGATATAATTTTAATCCAAAAAATGTGTTTTTTTTACTTTATAAAAGTATTTCACTTTAATCAAAAACAAAAACGGTAATATTTGTTTATCGAAACATTTTTTTCTCTATATAAAAACTTTATAAAAAATATACTAAACTATTGTTGTAATATTCACAAGCAGATTTTATTTCCGGCAAGAAATTGAATGTACTATTTACAAAAAGTACAATTACAATTTATTCAATTTATCATATTCGAAATTTCTGACAATAATTGATTCAAGTATTAATTTTAATCGAAAAAAATGTGTTTTTTTCAATTTTAAAAGTATTTCACATTATTCAAAAACAAAAACGGTAATATTTGTTTATCGAAACATTTTTTTCTATATATAAAAACTTTTTAAAAAATTTACTAAACTATTGTTGTAATATTCACAAGCAGATTTTATTTCCGACAAGAAATTGAATGTACTATTTACAAAAAGTATAATTACAATTTATTTAATTTATCATATTCGAAATTTCTGACAATAATTGATTCAAGTATTAATTTTAATCGAAAAAAATGTGTTTTTTATTTGCATTTTTGAAGTATTATTTAAAATTAATTAGACAAAAAACTGAATATTATTTGCCTGTACAATTTTTCAGATGATAATATACTATTAAGATATAATTTTAATCCAAAAAATGTGTTTTTTTCACTTTTTAAAAGTATTTCACATTAATCGAAAACAAAAACGCTAATATTCGTTTATCGAAACATTTTTTTCTATATATAAAAACTTTATAACAAATTTACTAAACTATTGTTGTAATATTCACAAGCAGATGTTATTTCCGACAAGAAATTGAATGTACTATTTACAAAAAGTATAATTAAAATTTATTTAATTTATAATATTTGAAATTTCTGACAACAATTGATTCAAGTATTAATTTTAATCGAAAAAAATGTGTTTTTTTTTGCATTTTTGAAGTATTATTTACAATTAATTAGACAAAAAACTGAATATTATTTGCCTGAAATTTGTGACAACAATTGATTCAAGTATTAATTTTAATTGAAAAAAATGTGTTTTTTTTTTGCATTTTTTAAGTAGTATTTAAAATTAATAAGACAAAAAACTGAATATTATTTGCCTGTACAATTTTTCAGATGATAATATACTATTAAGATATAATTTTAATCCAAAAAATGTGTTTTTTTCACTTTTTAAAAGTATTTCACATTAATCGAAAACAAAAACGCTAATATTTGTTTATCGAAACATTTTTTTCTATATATAAAAACTTTATAAAAAATTTACTAAACTATTGTTGTAATATTCACAAGCAGATGTTATTTCCGACAAGAAATTGAATGTCCTATTTACAAAAAGTATAATTAAAATTTATTTAATTTATAATATTTGAAATTTCTGACAACAATTGATTCAAGTATTAATTTTAATCGAAAAAATGTGTTTTTTTTTCATTTTTTAAGTATTAATTAAAATTAATTAGACAAAAAACTGAATATTATTTGCCTATACAATTTTTCAGATGATAATATACTATTAAGATATAATTTTAATCCAAAAAATGTGTTTTTTTCACTTTTTTAAAGTATTTCACATTATTCAAAAACAAAAACGGTAATATTTGTTTATGGAAACATTTTTTTCTATATATAAAAACTTTATAAAAAATTTACTCAACTATTGTTGTAATATACACAAGCTGATGTTATTTGCGACAAGAAATTCAATGTACTATTTACAAAAAGTATAATTACAATTTATTTAATTTAACATATTCGAAATTTCTGACAATAATTGATTCAAGTATTAATTTTAATCGAAAAAAATGTGTTTTTTTTTGCATTTTTGAAGTATTATTTACAATTAATTAGACAAAAAACTGAATATTATTTGCCTGGAATTTCTGACAACAATTGATTCAAGTATTAATTTTAATCGAAAAAAATGTGTTTTTTTTTTGCATTTTTGAAGTATTATTTACAATTAATTAGACAAAAAACTGAATATTATTTGCCTATACAATTTTTCAGATGATAATATACTATTAAGATATAATTTTAATCCAAAAAATGTGTTTTTTCACTTTTTAAAAGTATTTCACATTATTTAAAAACAAAAACGGTAATATTTGTTTATCGAAACATTTTTTTCTATATATAAAAATTTTATAAAAAATTTACTAAACTATTGTTGTAATATTCACAAGCAGATGTTATTTCCGACAAGAAATTGAATGTACTATTTACAAAAAGTATAATTAAAATTTATTTAATTTATAATATTTGAAATTTCTGACAACAATTGATTCAAGTATTAATTTTAATCGAAAAAATGTGTTTTTTTTCATTTTTTAAGTATTAATTAAAATTAATTAGACAAAAAACTGAATATTATTTGCCTGTACAATTTTTCAGATGATAATATACTATTAAGATATAATTTTAATCCAAGAAATGTGTTTTTTCACTTTTTAAAAGTATTTCACATTATTCAAAAACAAAAACGGTAATATTTGTTTATCGAAACATTTTTTTCTATATATAAAAACTTTATAAAAAATATACTAAACTATTGTTGTGATATTCACAAGCAGATGTTATTTCCGACAAGAAATTGAATGTACTATTTACAAAAAGTATAATTAAAATTTATTTAATTTATAATATTTGAAATTTCTGACAACAATTGATTCAAGTATTAATTTTAATCGAAAAAATGTGTTTTTTTTTTGCATTTTTGAAGTATTATTTAAAATTAATTAGACAAAAAACTGAATATTATTTGCCTGTACATAATAAATTAAATATATTAAGAAGGTTGAATTCTATTCACGCACGAATATAAAATCATTTTGGGCATATATTAACAATCTCCGTAAATACAATGATCTTCCGAATAATATGTTCCTTGGTGATTCTTTTGCTAATAACGGTATTGATATTGCCAATTTATTTGCTGCAAATTTTAGCACGATTTATAAATCCAGTTCTGATTTTCAAGTTTCTTTAAATGGTGGTAGTGATCCTTTACTTTGCAATTTAGTTATCACCAGGGAGGATATTTTATGTGCATCGAATCTTCTAAAATGTGATTTAAGTTGTGGTCCAGATATGTTACCGCCGATTTTTATAAAAAAATGTATACCGTCCTTAATTGAACCTTTGCTGCTAATATTTAATACTTCGCTTTCGACAGGTATTTTCCCATCACTGTGGAAAATGTCCTTTATTACCCCGATTTTTAAATCCGGTAATAAACAAGACATTCAGAATTACCGCCCAATATCGATTTTAAATGCTTTGGCGAAATTATTTGATCGCATTGTCGCATCTAAATTATCTGATTTCATTTTTAGTAAAATTATTAATCAGCAGCATGGGTTTATTAAGGGTAGATCTGTGGTCTCTAATTTATTAGTATTTAACACTTTTATTGTTGAAGCGTTTGATGCATCCATTCAAGTACCTAACTAACCGATCACAGGCAGTGCGTATAAAAGGCTACATATCTTATTTTTTTGATGTTCCATCAGGTGTACCTCAAGGATCCCATTTGGGTCCGCTACTTTTTATTCTCTTTATCAATGACATACAAGACGTTGTCACATTTTCAAAATTTCTGCTTTATGCTGATGACTTGAAATTGTACAACAGAATATTGTCACCTATGGACGCAACTAGAATCCAACGTGATCTTGAAAATATTGAGAATTGGGGCATCCGCAATCGCTTACAATTAAATATTAATAAATGCAAGGTGATGCATTTAGCAAAGACACGGACATCTATGGATTATCAGTACGCGATTAATGGCCGTGATCTTGAAAGTGTTGTAACCATTAAAGATCTTGGGGTAACATTTGATGACCATGGTTCGTATTCTGATCACCTGAAACTGATTACGGGCAGAGCTTTTAGGCAGCTTGGCTTTATAATACGATCCACTAAAAAGTTCTGTGATACATCAGCCATTATTAGCCTTTATAAATCATTAGTTCTTCCACATCTGATATATGCAGCGCCTGTTTGGTCTCCTCACAATAAGTCTGATATCACGACATTAGAATCGGTTCAGAGGAAATTCTTAAGATATCTCTCAGGTAAAACTGATAATCCTATGCATCGTTTTTCACACGACTTTTCTCGTATTGCAACATTATTTCGTTTGCCAACAATTCATTCAATTCATAAGTTAACAGATATTTTAACAGTTCACAAAATTTTAGTAGGATCTATCAAATCACCTGAATCATCGAACTTATTCCCTAATCGTCAATATGTATATAATTGTAGAATGTATCGGACGTTATGTGAGAATCGTTGTAGATCGAACTATTCTTTTCATTCACCCGTGAACCGTTTGAGGAGATCGTGGAACACTCTACCATCTAACCTTGTAGATCATTCGTTATCGACATCCTTTATTGCTAGGTGTATGAGCGCCATCCTGGTATCCTATAATAGCTGAGGCCACGTTGTATATTGTATATTGTAGAAAAAATTTTTACTTGAATTATTTTATTGGTTTTAAGTGTAAATATTTAGCATAATCTTTGCGAGTTATTTTTGTATGTAGTTTGTATGCGTTTTTATTTTAATTATATTGTATTTTTATTCTTTTGTATTATTTTGAGTTTTTATGTAAATTTTGAGGGCGAACTCGCCCGTTAATAAAATTAATAAATAAATAAATAATTGATTCAAGTATTAATTTTAATCGAAAAAAATGTGTTTTTTTTTGCATTTTTGAAGTATTATTTACAATTAATTAGACAAAAAACTGAATATTATTTGCCTGAAATTTCTGACAACAATTGATTCAAGTATTAATTTTAATCGAAAAAAAATGTGTTTTTTTTGCATTTTTGAAGTATTATTTACAATTAATTAGACAAAAAACTGAATATTATTTGCCTATACAATTTTTCAGATGATAATATACTATTAAGATATAATTTTAATCCAAAAAATGTGTTTTTTTCACTTTTTAAAAGTATTTCACATTAATCGAAAACAAAAACGCTAATATTCGTTTATCGAAACATTTTTTTCTATATATAAAAACTTTATAAAAAATTTACTAAACTATTGTTGTAATATTCACAAGCAGATATTATTTCCGACAAGAAATTGAATGTACTATTTACAAAAAGTATAATTAAAATTTATTTAATTTATAATATTTGAAATTTCTGACAACAATTGATTCAAGTATTAATTTTAATTGAAAAAAATGTGTTTTTTTTTGCATTTTTTAAGTAGTATTTAACCCTAATAGCACCGAACCTTGAGTTAATGTTACAGGAAGGTTACAACGTTAAAGGTTAAAACGAAACATTGCCATAACATTAATAAAAGGTTTCCAGAAATTTACCTTAATGTGTAATGTTAATATAATATGCCACTAATTTTACAATAAAGATTAATCTATAACATTACTGAAATATCCACATAATATACTATTAAGTTTAATTTATTGTTGCTAATAATTCGTCTTAGAAGGTATAAATATGGAAGCGACAACTCGCGGTAAAAAAAAGATACTACTCAAATGGGGAGAAAATCGAATATAACATATTGTAACAATTTTGTTCATTTTATGCGATTAGTACTTTTGTCCATACATGCTTCAGAGATCGGCCAGATCACTGTACATTAATTGATATACCTGCATTAATATTGTTGATCACTGATATATACAGTAGGACCTCTCTTATTGTAACCTCGCTTATTCTAAGTACCCTTCTTATTCTAAGTGTTCAGCCTCTCTTATTCTAATCGCTTCCCCTCAAGTCTTTCCCCTACCACCGTGCGAAAAGCAACTCTGAAGTATTACGACGCTAATATCGATACATACACAAGCACGTGAGTGGGGGTAAGGAGAAAATTAAAATGAGAAAGGTCGGCGCCATCTTGAAAAAGTTTTCTAGTTAGAATAAGAGAGCTCCCACTGTATATACAGTAGTCCCCCCCCCCCCAATATTTGCCTCCTCCGTTTTGGCTCTCCTTTCCTAACGCCCCCCCCCCCAATATTTGTCTAGTGAGGGGAAGAAATTTGTCTCCCCCGCCGCCAGACAATGAAAATGCGCATGCGTCAACCAGAAGCGTTTGTCAGTTGATGCCTGCTGTGAGAAGTGGTGGGGAACAGCAATCGAGGGGAGAGGCAAATATTGAGAGGGACCTAAAGGCAAATATTGGGAAGGCAAATATTGGGGGGACCACTATATATATACCCCTGCTTTACACGCTTTCCGCGCAGGCGCGGTAATTGTCATCAATTCTTTGTGCGCGCCGCTCTTCGTCACGTGATTTCCTTCCACCGTTTTCGCCATATTGAATCTCACGGTATCGCGGATGATACGATCAAGTAATAGCATTCGCAACATACAGAAGTTTGAAAAACGTTTTAGAAATTGATTTTTGATAGTTTTGGACTTTGACCATGGTATATACGAAATCAATTATCAATTTGTATGTTTCTGCAGCGTGGTTTGATTGATTGCCGTTTTTGTCCAGTGGGCACGTGTTTTTAAAATTTGTCTGTTTGATTACTGCTCGCGTATCATTTCGTTTTAAATTGAACGAAACAAAAATTTGGTAAGTTACATAATATATTTATCTGTGTAAATATTTGTCTTGTATATATTTACCCTATTGTCGTTAATTTTGTATTTTTTACTCGAAAAGATTAACATTTTACAACTATTTCATGAGTATTGCATGAGCGAAAAGATGTTTTATTGAAGGTCACATAATGTTTTGAAATTTAATACAAAAAAAACCTATACGTTTTAAAGACTTTAGTTCTTGCAATCGGGTCTAAAATTTACATATTAAAGCGCGCCTCTGTTGATAACTTTAGTTGAAATTGGAAAGTTTCCTAACACAAAGTTTTTTTTTTATTAACGTACTGCAAACAATGAAAATTAATTTCTACGTTTTCATACGTAATTTGCAACAAATTCAATTTATATTCCCTACATATTTTTTTAAAGTGAATTTGTTTAATTACTATTTTTTTAAAATTACGATTCAAAATCAAAATGCTATTCATATTAGTATAATTGTGACTTTTAACTCAGATATAACTAGAATTTAACAAGAATTTTGTGATTTTGTACAGAAGTTATAAATTTTTATTATGTTATGTAATTGTCAACTCGTTAGAATTATAGGAGGCACCGAATGAAAAGAAGCCTTGGTACCAAGTGCATCCTAAAACATTTTGTTTTAAATCTGAAATTGACTATGAGTAAAAGACGGAAAAACAAAATATATTCAAAAAGTCATATTAGATACTTAGCTAGGTCAGAGTCAGATTCATGTTCATTTACTAGAAATGCAGACGTTTTGTTACGAACAGAACCCACTTCATTTTGCAGTGTAGTAGATTCAATTAGCACGAGTAATGAGTGCAATGTATTTGTGGACTCACCTTTATTAAATGACAATAAAGCAGAAGGATTACATTTTCTACAACAGGAAGATATAATAATAAGTTCTGACGCAGCAGTCAGTACAAACGATGACTTACCTTTTGAAATAAATGAAATTTGCGAAAATGACGATGAAAAAACTTTTCTTAATGACATAGCTGTGTGGTCGATGAAACATAATATTACCCACTCTGCTCTGACATCACTATTAGATATTTTAAATAGGCACACAAACACTTTGTTTCCATCAGATTCAAGAACGTTATTGAAAACTCCAAGAAATAGCAATGTTGTTGCAATGGGTAATGGTCAGTACTGCCATTTTGATATAAAGAGTTTACTGAAAAGAATTAAAAAGGATATTGGAGAAAATAGCAATAATATGACGATAAAATTGCTGTTAAATATTGACGGAATGAATATATCTAGGTCCTCTACTGCTTCTTTTTGGCCAGTACTAATTTCTGAAAATGTTTGCCGTAAAGTTTATGTTGCTGGTTTATATTATGGTTATTCTAAGCCTGAACATGCCAATGAATTTTTAAGACCATTTGTAAATGAAATAAAAGAAATATTAAATTCAGGGTTAGATGAAAATGGAGTACAAATTAATTTTGATGTCGATGCGTTGATATGCGATACCCCAGCAAAATCTTTTGTACTATGTGTTAATGGTCATACCGGTTTTTATAGCTGTACAAAATGTAGGATAAGAGGAGAATGGCATGGACGTGTTTGTTTTCCAGCAGTCAATGAAAACATAAGACTTCGTACTGATGTCGAGATGGCAAATAATGTATACTTAGGAGATTATCAGCAAGACGAGAGTATTTTAAAAGAAATTGATAATTTTGGATTGGTATCTTGTGTTCCCATTGATTATATGCACTTGGTTTGTTTAGGAGTTGTAAAACAACTACTTAAATTATGGTTAACACGGGTTTTTCCGAAAAGAGTTGCCAAAGAAATTAGCAAACAAATTTCTGATTTATTAAAAATTATTAAAAACTCAGTTCCATCAGAATTTAATAGACGGCCTAGATCTCTTAAATATTATAAACAATGGAAGGCTACCGAATTTAGAACATTCCTTTTATATGTAGGACCTGTAGTTTTAAAAAATGTTCTTAATAATGATATGTATCAACATTTTTTAAGCCTCCACGTGGCCATATCTATATTAACTAACGATGTTTTGTGCAAAAATAATGATAACTTGCAATATGCGGATAATTTACTGAAACATTACGTTAAAACCTTCAAAACTTTATATGGCAAGGCCAATGTTTCTTTTAACGTACACAATCTTCTCCATCTTGTTGGGGACGTACGTAAGTACGGAGTTTTGGATAATTTTAGCGCCTTCCGCTTTGAAAATTATATGTCGACAATTAAAAAATTTGTAAGAAAAGGTGACAAACCATTGCAACAAGTTTCGAGACGTTTAGGAGAAATAGAATATATTAATACACTCATTAGTAATTCAAAAGAATCGAAAGAACACTTAAGAAATATGCACTTTAGTGGCCCTCTGCATCAAACCGTCGATACTAAAGAGCAATACAGAATATTAAGTCACCAATCATATACTCTTAACTGCAGTGATTCTAATAACAATTGTTGTATATTAAAAAATGGTGATTACATAGATGTGAAAAATATCATTAAAAGTAAAGATGAAACACTTTTTGTAGTTGGATCAAAATTAGCAGTTACAGATGACCTGTACATTGAACCTTTAAAATCATCCTTTTTAAAAATATGTCTTGTAAACAGAAATACCGAGCATCAATTGCTCAATGCATGGCCGGTTTGTGATATAGAAGGAAAAGTGTGGAAAATTCCCTGTAATGAACATATTGTTGTGTGTCCACTAATACATACATATTAATCGTGTATGACAACTTAAGTGTTGTACAGGAGAAATTCGAGTATTTTAATTTCTATTCTTTAATTATTTGTTCTTTTGATTTTCCGTAAAGTCAAATTCAGTTAACCAAAGTAATTTTACATTGTACGGTATGTATATTATAATTCTAAATTTACACTTTATTATTGTAAAGAAAGGTAATATTTTTATCATTATTTTTACTTATCGTAGCTATACTCGCAACGTCGTAACAACAATTGAAAAATGGCATCAAAAAAAGCCTACTCGGTTGTAGAATTTATTGATGGATTAGCAATTGTGGCAACATGTTGGTTGGATGACTCAGAGAAAAAATGTTATTATCCTACATATCGAGATCTATCCAAAGTAAATAAAGCTGCATTAAAACAGGTGATGCCAGATATAAACAATTCAATGTGGAAAGTTTATGACATTATAAAAGTCTTCTACAGAACAAGTAAGTTTAGACATCAATGATGTCATTTGCATTGCGTGTTATTAGTAATAACTAAATAAAGCAAAATTGTATTTTATGTTTTGTTAATTTTCAGATTTCTTCGAAAAAGCAGAAGAAAAATTACGTTTGGCTGAGAATCAATCTGACTTCACACTTGATGAAAGTGATGTAAATGTTAATTCGAATAAAAAACAAAAAGAAAAGATGAAACCAAACTGTTTGCGGGCTAAAAAGAATACCACTCCATTAACCGATACCAGTAGTGATTCTGATGAAAGTAATAAGAATTCGCAATTGCTTCCTTTTCCAAAAGCACCTTTCTCAGGCAAAATGTACGATAACACGAAAAGTACAGCAGAAGTTCATATCCCAGAATATCATTGGAGCTCTTTATCTTCACGAAGTGCATGCAACTCCTCAGAAATCGATAACTCGAGATCAGAAAAGCGTCGTAGTATTGTCTCGAATGAAAACGATACTTCAAAAAGTGCTTTATCCGAGAATTATAAAGAAAGAGCCGAAGAGAAGGCATGGATAACAGGTGAACATGGTAAGATTTATGAATTGCAATTGCTTTTATATGTTGAAGTGTTTTTAATTATTTTATTAATTGTTTATGTTAATTCATATCATCATGTAAAATTACAATAATAATTTACCTTCACAGAGTTTCGGAAATTGGTAGTTAAAAAATTGGAGTCGCTACATTTTAAGATTACGGCACTAGACAATAGATTGATAAATTTCGAAGCATCCATGGTTTCAAGACAAAATCTATTAGAAGAAAATCCGACTGAAGGTATATGCTTAGAAGATTATGGATTGCCACTGGCAGATGCGAAAAAACTGACAGAATTTGAAGCTCTATTAAAGGATACGATATTTTCAAACAGAGTGGTAAGAATATTTATCATCATTATAAAACTTGTACCCAATAATTTTTATATGCAGTTGACAAACTTAACCTAACCAATACAACAATCCTGCATGAAATGAAATGTTTATATAACTCATACTTTGTATTCATAATCCATACTGTCCATACTGAAAACATATAAAGGACATTAATATATACAAGTTATTCGCTGTATACGATTTGAAAATTTTAGGTCAAATTTTGTAGTCGCTTTTTAAAAACAGAATATTGTTTATCTCTATGACACCTGATCGAACTACTATAGTTTATATATAAACTATAATCACTGTAAAAAATCCATAATGAAATAACCTACGTATTATGGTAATTTTACAAGCTCATTGTAATTTTCCTACGCTTAATGTAGTAAATTTACTTGCGTATAACAGTAATTTTACAAGCTCGTTACTTAAATTTACTACATTAAGCGTAGGGAATTTACAACGAGCTTGTAAAATTACCATTATGCGTAGGTTATTTCATTTTGGATTTTTTACACTATACTATTGTAACTTTAAGGCTCGGATTCATAGTCGTGAGCTGCAAAATAACAACTTCGATATCGAGGATAATGTCTATTTCAAAACAAGCTTAAGTTGGAATTTACTAGTCTGAATCCGAACCTAAGAAATGAAAATTACTTAGACATAAGAGATGAATTACATAGACAATGATAAAAGTATTCATAGAACCTTAATTTCACTGGCCTTTCATCGAATAATCTATTAATACATGGAATCTTATCCCACAGGTTAACACACTGAAGAAAAATGGGGGAACTGATACAACAAAAATAATACCCAATATTTTAAAGCGACTAATCAGTGATCAGCTTGCCGAAGATTACAGTTTTCTCGGTCGAAGGAACAACAAACAAACGTTTAGTGCACTAAGATTATTTACAGTTATGAAGAGTGAGTATTCGTGCGAATCAATATTTAATAGAAATATACACCGCATGGTACATATACTGGAAACATCGCGCCCGAAATTCATACGCCATTGAACTGCGAGATAGCATGATGGTCATTGGGGGTACATATACATACAGGGTTCCCGACAGTAACCGGAATACATATTTGGTAAGTTGGCACCGCACCCAATTGTAGTATGTATGTACATACATACATACATACATACATACATACATATGTAGCGACACTGAGAGCACTCTCATGGCATCACTGTAAAAAATCACGTTGTAAAATTACTACTCTGAGAGTAGGTAACCAGTAAGACCCACTCTGAGAGTAGTAAAATCCCTAGGAAAATTGTAAGATTAACATCAAGTTTGTAAATTTACAGTTTCCAGAGTAGTAAAATTACATTAATCTTGTAAATTTACAGCTTCCAAAGTAGTAAAAATTACAACTTTCAGAGTAGTAAAATTACTACTCTCAGAATAGGTAATTATAACTTATGGCGTTCGGGCAGTTGCACCGTTTTTGCACCGTTTTTGCGCCGTCCCCAGAAGAGCCCATGTAAATATCTGGATCTGCACCTTAGCGATGCAAATTTGTATGGTTATGTAGTAGTATGTACATAGTTTTATATGGGCTCTTATGGAAACGGTGCCAAAATGGTGTGGCCGCCCAAATATGCTAACAGTGCATATGTACATAGTAGAATGTCACTAGGATGCATGCGAGTACTCGATGTCTGTGTACAGCGCCCCTGAACACTAGATACATAATGGACATGGCACCCTGTATCAAGGTGCCCGATATCGTTAAGGTGTTGGCCATCATGCTACCGACGCTACTCACGACGCGACGCAGGGAATCCCGACTTTCGTATTTGTTTCTCACATAAAATGACAAGGACAAAAGTGGAGGTTCCCTCGCAGTTCAATGGTATGATAAATTTGAAGCGCGCTGTATTACAATTATTAACTGCGGCGCTGTGTCGCTGTCTATTACTCTTCGTGTACGAAATATTACATTGCCATTTTTGTTCAAAATTAGTAATAAAATATATGACGGAGACAATATACAATATTTACAAATTATATGAGTAAAAGTCGTAAAAATATAAAATTTCATAAAAGTTTTGTTACAAGAAGGTGAAATTATTAACATATGGGGCATTCCACGCCAAATCGACAACTTTTTTTTAAACAATTTTTCATTTTAATTTTATAATTTCTTTACTGTCAGTACATGTAAAAGAAGTATTCTTGACCATATACAATATTTTTATTTCGACTGTAGTGAAAGTTGTGAGTACATTTAGAAAATTTAATTTTCTATACTCGCAACGTTTAATTTATTTTAACGCAAAAATGCAATGAAAAATAATTAAAGGTAACACATGTTTTTCGTAGTTTTTTTATGGGCTCTCTTGTGAAAATATCCGCTTTCACGTATTATTACAGAATGAGGTTAAAAAATCGTAAAATCGCAAAAATCGTGAAAAATTTACATTTTCCGAAGGATGGACCCATTTTAAAATTCTGAAAAAATTCATAAAAAATGTTCAATGTATTATCTTTCTAGCAATATAGTTGAAATTATGACTATTGATCGTTTTACAATTAAAACATAGACTTAAAAACAAATAAAAAATAAAAAACGGAAAACCGATCAATAACCAAAATTTCAACTACAGTGGGACCTACCAATAGTCACATAGTCGGCGCAAGCCGATCCCGTTAGAACCACGAATAGTACCCGTGGGAGGGTTGGAATATTTTCCCCCACCATGTTCTATGACTTCGTGCTGGTTGGTTGGCCGGTTTCCGGCGACTCGCAATGGGGAGGAGTGGGGGTAAGAAGGAGAACTTCAATGTGATTATTCGTAGTTTCGAACTGGGTACTATTCATGGTTGTTACTAGTCGTGGGGGTACTATTGGTAGGTCCCACTGTATATTACTAAAAAGATAATATATTGAACATTTTTTTAGAATTTTAAAAAGGGTCCATCCTTTGAAAAATACGTTGTCGATTTGGCGTGGAACGCCCCCTATATCGAATTAGCCGAATATAAGCCCCTTTCTTTCGTTTTTTCCACTCTGAAATCCCAAGGGGGCTTATAATCGCAAGTTTCGAAAAATGAGGTTACAAACTTCGAGGTATTCGCTGGTTTTACGTTGGCAACAGTGAAATATATTAGTAGACCTATTTGCCGATGTTGGTAGAACTAATATTATCTATAGAAGTGTTAAATACATTACATGTACATTATTTATTTTAGTCGATATCATGAAGTTACACCGAAATACTAGCGATAATAATGTATACATGCAATTTCGAATTCCCTACAATATAATAGTTTTATCAAATATAATATTGAATTTGGCCGCGTAAACTTTTTATTGTAATTCGTCTGGCATACTTTTTCTTCGAAAGCAATAACTGCTTCTTATTAAATTATATGTGGTAATTTAACGCTCGTTTAGTAATTTATTAATTTATTATTTATTTATTGTGAAAGTCGGGAAATATTAAAAAATTGTCATGTAATTCCCTTGTCAGCTTAGTATAATTCATCTTTATTATTATTTTCTCTACAAAATAAAACAAACGAATTCATTTCAGACTACTCAATTACAATTACACAATTATTTACTTATGTATACATTTATTTATCATTTTGTACGTATATATACATATAATTACTGCAAAATAAATCTGTCTTTGACAATAAACCTTATAGAAATGTCCCCTGGCTAATAATTTTGGTTAATCCGTTCAATTCCTGAAATTCTGCGTGCCCGCGCTATATATTTTTTCTATAACTTAGTACAATAGTACATTATGCTACTAGTACGAAAGTGTTTTATCCGAGGATGTGAGGTTTGCCGAGACTCGCCGAAGGCGAGTTCGGCAATCATATTCGAGGAGAATACACTTTCGTACGTGTAGCATACAATATTTTATGTAACGAAGGAGAAAAAAGCGCACGAAAGTGCGCTTTATTGTACGGAGTTACATAAACATATTTATAATATGTGAGTATATTGTGTATTAATAAAAGTGAGAAATTAGACTATTTTTTAAAATCTTAATTTGACGTCGAAATTTGAACTTTAGATGAAAATCACCCATATGGAAAAAGTTTCAATACAACAGTAAATTCATATGAACTATCGCAAATAAGAAAAATATCGTGTGCTTTTAATAACGCATTTCTCGAATTTCGTAAATTTGTTTATTTATTAATTGCGCAGTGCCATAAATAGAATAATTTTTAATTTGGACTTACATAAATGATATGTAAGAAAAAGATTACAATTTTTCCAATGTTTGTGCGTCTTAAAACATTGTTTGTAGAAACTAAAATTTGAAAATTTTGTTGCTTTGAACAGATAGCAAAATTATTGTGCCATTTAGTCATCAAGACATAAAGTAAGCAAAATTTATGTAACAGGAGGGGTTCGAGCTATTCGACCAGAAGCTACAGATGATCAAATAGCTGAAACAACTTCGAGCTGGTTGATTCATGCCAAGTGGCGACGTCAGAGAGTAGAGTATGTATCATTATTTATAAACACTGATTAAAAAATGAAACATCATTTTTTAGACTACCGTGCGTAAAGTGCCACTTTTTCTTATTTTTATCTATTTTCAACGATACTTTACGCATACTATATCAAAAAATAATATTTGATGCATGTGCGAAAATGTTTATATGAATGTGATCGTTTTGTATCGAAATATATTATTATATTCATTCAGAAAACAATTAAAAAATATAACAATATTTCCTATTCTAAATAATATTTTATTTTCAGGAGAAACGAAAATAAGCAACCCAACACATCCCTGGAATGAAAAATCACATAAAATAGATTTCATGGAAACATTTTTTGTATTTGTCATCGTTGCGAGTATTACTAAGTACCTACGATTATTATTTTTAGTTTAGTTTCAGTCTATTTTAAGTTGACAAGAAAATGTATTAATATACTTAATAAATCACTGTTTGAAATACAATTATCGAATATTTATTTAGTACTGTGTGGGTGTTTATAAAAGAAACTGATTGTATGTAATAGATTATTCTACTACTATTATTATTTATTAAAGAATAGTAAATATTTTTTTCACTATTATACACATGAATTCACGATATTTAATAACTACTAGGCATTTTTAATGAATTTAATAATACTGTTTACCTAAACTGCTTTTAATTGCCTGGTTTTCCATTAATTTTGGTTTAAGAAACTTATTAAACATCATAAATATAAATCACGATGTACTAAACGCAGAGACATGTTAGGAAGTGAATTCACTATGGTATTTTTTTTCATTAGGATTTCCAAAATTGGATATATATTGTGTAGAATAACCTACCAGTTCTTGAAAATCATGATTTTGAAAAATCACAGAATTTAGAAATTTCAAATTTTTAATTAAAAAACATGTTTAATTAAAAAAACCTTTTTTTAAATTACGTTAGATGATTAGATATCAGAACTCATCTGAGTGATTAGCTGATCAAACATCTGTCGAAATTGTTGGTTATTTTTCAGGTGGACAATAAATTACATAAGGGGATTCCAGTCAAGTCAGCCAATAAGATAGTAATGTACGCTAACAAATGTAAATTAAAAATTATTTAATCGATTTTTTCTAAATTCAGGCTCTATAACGGTAATTCTAATGACTTTATATGATTTGTTTAAAAAAGACTAAAGACATAAATTGAAAATTGACGGAGATTTTTCCTTTTTTCGGAAAATTCTTGGTCAATTAATTTCTTTGGTGTTTTTTAGGAGATTGTATAAAATCGTAAGAGTTTACATTATATAGAGCCTGAATTCTGAAAAATCTATTCAATAATTTGTAATGGCATGATCGGGAGTTACACCGTTTTGCACCGTTTCCATAAGATCCCATGTTCAAACGTGCACTTAAACGGTGCAACTCCCGATAATGCCATAATTTACATTTATTAGCGTAGATTACTACCTTATCGACCGACCCAACTGGAATCACCTTAATATTAACACCCTGTTGATATAAGGTTATATTAATGTTTGGTAGGTTTTGATAATGTTGTGTTAATGTCAACAAACCTTAAATTAACCTTATCCTACAATGTCCCTGGGAGGAATTTGGGCGATTGTTTTCATATTATGTAAGGTGCACGTAAGGTTATTACAAGCTTTTTTAACATCCAGCTAATGTTACAACCTCACAATTTAAGGTTATTGTAACCTTGTTGTAAGGTTCATGTGCTATTAGGGTTAAAAAATGAAAAAAAAAACACATTTTTTTCTATTAAAATTAATACTTGAATCAATTGTTGTCAGAAATTTCAAACATTATAAATTAAATAAATTGTAATTATACTTTTTGTAAATAGGACATTCAATTTCTTGTCGGAAATAACATCTGCTTGTGAATATTACAACAATAGTTTAGTAAATTTTTTATAAAGGTTTATGTATAGAAAAAAATGTTTCGATAAACAAATATTAGCGTTTTTGTTTTCGATTAATGTGAAATACTTTTAAAAAGTGAAAAAAACACATTTTTTGGATTAAAATTATATCTTAATAGTATATTACCATCTGAAAAATTGTACAGGCAAATAATATTCAGTTTTTTGTCTAATTAATTGTAAATAATACTTCAAAAATGCAAAAAAAAACAAATTTTTTTCGATTAAAATTAATACTTGAATCAATTGTTGTCAGAAATTTAAGGCAAATAATATTCAGTTTTTTGTCTAGTTAATTGTAAATAATACTTCAAAAATGCAAAAAAAAACACATTTTTTTCGATTAAAATAAATACTTGAATCAATTGGTGTCACAAATTTCAGGCAAATAATATTCAGTTTTTTGTCTAATTAATTTTAAATAATACTTAAAAAATGAAAAAAAAACACATTTTTTTCGATTAAAATTAATACTTGAATCAATTGTTGTCAGAAATTTCAAATATTATAAATTAAATAAATTTTAATTATACTTTTTGTAAATAGTACATTCAATTTCTTGCCGGAAATAACATCTGCTTGTGAATATTACAACAATAGTTTAGTAAATTTTTTATAAAGTTTTTATATATAGAAAAAAATGTTTCGATAAACGAATATTAGCGTTTTTGTTTTCGATTAATGTGAAATACTTTTAAAAAGTGAAAAAAACACATTTTTTGGATTAAAATTATATCTTAATAGTATATTATCATCTGAAAAATTGTACAGGCAAATAATATTCAGTTTTTTGTCTAATTAATTGTAAATAATACTTCAAAAATGCAAAAAAAAACACATTTTTTTCGATTAAAATTAATACTTGAATCAATTGTTGTCAGAAATTTCAAATATTATAAATTAAATAAATTGTAATTATACTTTTTGTAAATAGTACATTCAATTTCTTGTCGGAAATAACATCTGCTTGTGAATACTACAACAATAGTTTAGTAAATTTTGTATAAAGTTTTTATAAAGGGACTTCCGGCTGACAGCGGTGAGTGGAAAAACGTGTTTTTCATACGAGCGAGAAACTGTAAGTTTTTGAGAGTTTTTACTCAAATATCTGGCATTTTCTGTCACTGAGAGAAACGTCAGGGGACGGTCACCCATTTTCGACTAACTCTAAAGAAAGCAGTAAGCTTAAAAGTGAGTAATTTGTGTCGAAAGGGCGTACCCTGGCTAACCTCGAAATAGGTTTTGGCGAGACGACCAAATTCCACGTGGCAGCTGGGAACGGAAAACACCGAATCGAACGGCGAACGGAAAACACCGAATCGCGAAATTGCGCGATCTTCGACGAGAACGGCAGATACGAGAGACCTGCGAGTTGCGAGGAGCTACCTAGAACGACACGTCTCGAAATATTGGGTGGCGCTGTATACACTAAATTAATTGCTTACTACGATAACACGTGAGTATATTTAATGAGTGGTATACAGAAGGGGGAAAACAGAGAAGGACGTGTAGACAGAGAAGAGAGGAAAGTTGACAGTGGGGATAGTGAAACTGTAGAATCAGTGCTGAGTTTACCGGAGGAAACGGCAGAAAGAAAGGTAGGGAGGTGGGTGAAACAATTGGGGGGGAGTAGTGGATTGGAAGGATCGGTAAGTGAGACCGAAGGAGGAAAGAAGAAGAGAGGTAGAAAAACAAACGTGGAGAGGTTGGGCAGGGAAAGGGGAAGTAGTGTTGGCAGTTCGTCCCGCGTAAGTTCGTGGCTGCTGAAAAGAGAGCGAAGTTTGTCAGGAGGAAACGAAAAATCCGAGGAAAACGAAAAACAAGAAGCGAAGCGAACGAGGACGAAAAAAATAGAAGACATGGACGAGACAAAACTAGAAGAAATTATTAGAAGATCCTGCGAGGCGCAGAAAAAGGCGATAATAGAGGAGTTAAGAGAATGGAAAGAAGAATTGAAAAGAGAGGTGAGAAAGGAATTGGAAAACTGGAAAATAGAACAACAACAGAAAATTAGTGTGATAGAAAAAGAAAATAAGGAGCTGTCGTTGAGAGTGAAAGGATTGGAAAAGAAATTTGAAGATATGGAAAATAAGGAGAGAAGATGCAACATTGTGATCAAAGGAGCAGAAGTAGAGAGAGGAAAAGTGAAAGAGGCAGTGCAGGAGGTGCTAAAAAAGTTGGAAGATGTAGAAAGGAAAGTGAATATAAAAGATGTGTTTATGGTAGGAAAAAGAGAAGAAAATAAGATAATAGTAGCAAAAGTGGGAAGTTTGGAAGAAAAAAGATTAATTATGGAGAATAGGAAAAAGTTGAAAGGAACGAGCATATATATAGATGATGATCTAACGAAACAAGAACGGGATAGACAAGCGAGATTAAGAGTATGGGCGAAAATACAGAGAGAGAAAGGTATGAATGCGAAGGTGAAGTATGGGAGGGTGGTACTGAACGGGAAGGAGTATGTATGGGATGAAGGAAATGAATGCATGAGAGAGAGGGGTTTTCGGGAAGTGCCCATGGTGTACTGAATACGGTAGGGGGGATAGACGAAGGAGAGAGGACGATGGAGAAAAACAAAAATAGTCAAAGAGAACTGAAAGGAATATTTTGGAATGTAGCGGGAATTAAAAACAAAGAAGAAGATTTCTGGAATTTTCTGAAGGAATTTGAGGTGATTGGACTCACAGAGACATGGGTAGAGGAAAGAGAGTGGGAGAGAATAAGGCAGAAGTTGCCTAAAGATTGGAATTGGAAGTGTCAGGTTGCAAAAAGAGAGAGTAAGAAAGGAAGAGCGATGGGGGGTATAATAACAGGGATAAGAAAGGAATTAGAGAGGGAAGGGAGGGAAGAATATAGGGAAGTAGAAGGAGTACAAGAAAGAAGAATAGAGGTAGGGAAAGAGGGATGGAGAATATTCACCCTGTATAACAGAGACGGGAATAAAGAGTTGTTAGATTCGTTAGGAGAAATAATAAGAGAGACAGAGGATCGAAATTTATTAATAGCAGGAGATTTCAATGCAAGAACAGGAAGACTAGGAGGAGGAGAGGGATGTGGAGAAGAAATAGAAGATAGAGGGAGAGAATCAAAGGATGAGAGAGTAAATGTACAAGGAAGGGATATGATTGAAATGATAGAAGATAAGGGCTGGATAATATTAAATGGAGGAAAAGAGGGGGATGAGTCGGGAGAATGGACTTTTGAAAGGGATGGGAAAAAATCGGTAATAGATTATGCAGTGGTGAATGTGGAGGCGGGGGATAAAATAAAAAGATTGGAAGTAGGAGATCGGATTGAGTCCGATCATCAACCGTTAATAGTAACAATAGCCCGAGGCTGGGAAAAGGGACAAACTATAGAGGAGAAAGAAGAAGGGAAAATACAAAATTGGACGAAAGAAGGGGAAATAGAATATAGAAAAAGAATGCAGAAAGTAGAATGGAAGGAAAAAGGGGTAAGGAAGGAGTGGGAAGAACTAGAGACAAAGACAAAAAAGGCGATAGTAGAAAGGAAAAGAGGAAGAAAAAAAGAGTTAGGGTGGGTGCCATGGTGGGATAATGAGTGTAAAAGAAAGAAGAGAGAGGCGCATAGAAAGAGAAAAGAATATAGAAGAAAACAGAACGAGGAAGATTATAGGAAATACGTTACAACAAGAAAAGAGTATAGACAATTATGTGAGGAAAAGAAAAAAGAATACAGTAGACAGGAAGAGAAAGAGATAGAGAAAATTAAAACGGAAGAAGAAGCGTGGAATTTTATAAATAAGGGAAGAAAACGAAGGGAGGAAATTGACAAAAGTATAAGTGTGGAACAGTGGGAGGAATACTTCATGGAAGCACTAGGAGGGGCAAGAAGAAACTTAGAAAAAGAACATAGAGAAATGAAAGTGAGAGAAGGAAATGAAGTAAAACAAGATGAAATAATGAGTGAAATAAAGAGGTTAAAAAGAAAAAAAGCAGCAGGATCGGATGGATTAAAAAACGAGGTATGGATAGCGGGAGGCGATAAGGTGGCAGAAAAGCTGGGCGAGATAATTAAAAAAGTATGGAGGGGAGAAGGTTTTCCGGATAGTTGGAGGATAGGAATAGTAGTGCCAATATGGAAGAGAGGTGAAAGAAATATAGTAAGCAATTATAGAGGGGTAACACTAACCAGTACTGCATACAAAATATACGCAAGCATTCTGAATAAAAGAATAGTAAAGGCGTTGGACGAAAATGGAGGATGGGGGAGATCACAAGCAGGATTTAGGAAAAATAGAGGGACAATAGGAAATATAAAGATGTTAAAGCATGTAATAGGGAGGAGGCTGGGTAGAAAGGAAAATGTGTATGCGTTCTTCGCAGATTTGAAGGCAGCTTTTGACAGATTGGATAGAGAGATTTTATGGAAGATGATGGAGAAAAGAGGAATAGAGAAAGATCTTATAGAGAGGGTAAAAGAAATTTACGAAGAGACGAGATGTAGAGTAAGAATAATGGAGAAGGAGAGTAAGGAATTTATAGTAGAGAAAGGAGTTAGGCAAGGATGCCCTCTAAGCCCTACATTGTTTAATATATATATTGCTGATATAGAGGAGGAAATGATGAAAGGGCCTGGGGGAGTGAATGTAGGAAGGACAAAAATATGGTCATTGGAATATGCAGATGATATAGCTATAGTAGCAGAAAAGGAAGACGGATTAAGAGCGATGATGAGAATGCTAAAGAAATATTTAGAAGATAAAAAATTAGATTTAAGTGTAGAAAAATCCAAAGTGATTGTGTTTAAAAATGATGGAGGGAAAGAAAAAGAAAGGAAGTGGTGGTGGGGAAAAGAGAGCATTCAAGAAGTAAAGAGGATTAATTATTTAGGATATGTAATGAAAAGAAATAATAGAGAGGATGAACATGTAAGAGAGCGGGTAAGAAAGGCGAGAATTGCGATGGGATGGGTGTGGAGTTACGGGGAAAGGAAATTTAGAGGAGACATAAGATGGAGGTTAAAGCTATTCGATAGCATAGTAAAGGGGGTGTTAATGTATGGAGTAGAAATCTGGGGATATAAGGAGTGGGAGGGGGTAGAGAGTCTACAGGAAAAGTATTTAAGATGGATTTTAAAATTAGATAGAGGGACGCCAGGATACATAGTAAGAGAGGAATTGAAAAGAGAAAAAATAAGAAATGAAGCAGGAAGTAGGGCAGGTCGCTATGAGGAGAAAATGGAAAAAGGGGAGATGGGAGAAGTGGGGAAAATCTGCATAGTGGAAAAGAGAAAAGATGAAAGAGAGAGAGTAGAGAAAGAATGGGCAAGAGATAGTTTGGAGAGAAGGAAATACTTGTGGAGGGTAGGGCAGAGTGAGGAGGCGCTGAGAGCGGAAGGGGAAGAAAAATGGGAAAAACTGAGGAAAAGGGATAAAGAGGTAGACGAACAGGAGAGGATAGAGCAAGTGAGAAAGTCAAAGTCGTGCGTAGAATATAGGAGGGTAGAGGGAATCCCAACATATATGAGAGAGAATAGAAAGAGGACGGAAGGGAAGAAAATACAAACGATAGCAAGATGGAGATGTGGAAATGAGACAAGGGGTAACAGGTATTGGATGAAAGAAGAGGATAGAAAGTGTAGGCTGTGTGGGGAAGAAAGAGAGTGTATGAGACATCTTCGGGTGTATAAAAAATTGGTAGGAGAGAATGAGATAAGAATGGATGTATCAAATGAAGACGGGAGAGGGTACAAGTGGATGGAAAAAGTAGAAAAAATGCGAGAGATACAAAGAGAGAATGAGAGAGAGGGGAAGTAAAATGGAATGTAGCGTAGAATGAACATCGAAATGGTAAAATGTAAATAGAATTGTGCCGGTGAGGTAAGAGGGGTATTGACAGATGTAATTAGCGAGCGAGATAAAGTAAATGACGGGGAGAGGGAAAGAGAGAGAGAGGGAGTGAGCAACGAATGGAAGGACAGAGAGAGGGAGAGAGAGAGAGATAGCAGCAGAATGGAAATGTAAATCTTAGATTGAAAGCGAGAGAATGAAATTAGATGTAGAAATGTAGTGTGAGAGTTGTAAACATAAAGTTTGTAAATAGTGCAAAGGTGATCGGAAGCCATGTAAGCACAAAATTGTGGATACATTAAATAAATATATATATATATATATATATATATATAAAGTTTTTATATATAGAAAAAAATGTTTCGATAAACAAATATTAGCGTTTTTGTTTTCGATTAATGTGAAATACATTTAAAAAGTGAAAAAAACACATTTTTTGGATTAAAATTATATCTTAATAGTATATTATCATCTGAAAAATTGTACAGGCAAATAATATTCAGTTTTTTGTCTAATTAATTTTAAATAATACTTAAAAAATGAAAAAAAAACACATTTTTTTCGATTAAAATTAATACTTGAATCAATTGTTGTCAGAAATTTCAAATATTATAAATTAAATAAATTGTAATTATACTTTTTGTAAATAGTACATTCAATTTCTTGTCGGAAATAACATCTGCTTGTGAATACTACAACAATAGTTCAGTAAATTTTGTATAAAGTTTTTATATATAGAAAAAAATGTTTCGATAAACAAATATTAGCGTTTTTGTTTTCGATTAATGTGAAATACATTTAAAAAGTGAAAAAAACACATTTTTTGGATTAAAATTATATCTTAATAGTATATTATCATCTGAAAAATTGTACAGGCAAATAATATTCAGTTTTTTGTCTAATTAATTTTAAATAATACTTCAAAAATGCAAAAAAAAACACATTTTTTTCGATTAAAATTAATACTTGAATCAATTGTTGTCAGAAATTTCAAATATTATAAATTAAATAAATTTTAATTATACTTTTTGTAAATAGTACATTCAATTTCTTGCCGGAAATAACATCTGCTTGTGAATATTACAACAATAGTTTAGTAAATTTTTTATAAAGTTTTTATATATAGAAAAAAATGTTTCGATAAACAAATTATACCGTTTTTGTTTTCGATTAATGTGAAATACTTTTAAAAAGTGAAAAAAACACATTTTTTGGATTAAAATTATATCTTAATAGTATATTATCATCTGAAAAATTGTACAGGCAAATAATATTCAGTTTTTTGTCTAATTAATTGTAAATAATACTTCAAAAATGCAAAAAAAAACACATTTTTTTCGATTAAAATTAATACTTGAATCAATTGTTGTCAGAAATTTCAAATATTATAAATTAAATAAATTTTAATTATACTTTTTGTAAATAGTACATTCAATTTCTTGTCGGAAATAACATCTGCTTGTGAATATTACAACAATAGTTTAGTAAATTTTTTATAAAGTTTTTATATATAGAAAAAAATGTTTCGATAAACAAATATTAGCGTTTTTGTTTTCGATTAATGTGAAATACTTTTAAAAAGTGAAAAAAACACATTTTTTGGATTAAAATTATATCTTAATAGTATATTATCATCTGAAAAATTGTACAGGCAAATAATATTCAGTTTTTTGTCTAATTAATTTTAAATAATACTTAAAAAATGCAAAAAAAAACACATTTTTTTCGATTAAAATTAATACTTGAATCAATTGTTGTCAGAAATTTCAAATATTATAAATTAAATAAATTTTAATTATACTTTTTGTAAATAGTACATTCAATTTCTTGTCGGAAATAACATCTGCTTGTGAATATTACAACAATAGTTTAGTAAATTTTTTATAAAGTTTTTATATATAGAAAAAAATGTTTCGATAAACAAATATTAGCGTTTTTGTTTTCGATTAATGTGAAATACTTTTAAAAAGTGAAAAAAACACATTTTTTGGATTAAAATTATATCTTAATAGTATATTATCATCTGAAAAATTGTACAGGCAAATAATATTCAGTTTTTTGTCTAATTAATTTTAAATAATACTTAAAAAATGCAAAAAAAAACACATTTTTTTCGATTAAAATTAATACTTGAATCAATTGTTGTCAGAAATTTCAAATATTATAAATTAAATAAATTTTAATTATACTTTTTGTAAATAGTACATTCAATTTCTTGTCGGAAATAACATCTGCTTGTGAATATTACAACAATAGTTTAGTAAATTTTTTATAAAGTTTTTATATATAGAAAAAAATGTTTCGATAAACAAATATTAGCGTTTTTGTTTTCGATTAATGTGAAATACTTTTAAAAAGTGAAAAAAACACATTTTTTGGATTAAAATTATATCTTAATAGTATATTATCATCTGAAAAATTGTACAGGCAAATAATATTCAGTTTTTTGTCTAATTAATTTTAAATAATACTTAAAAAATGCAAAAAAAAACACATTTTTTTCGATTAAAATTAATACTTGAATCAATTGTTGTCAGAAATTTCAAATATTATAAATTAAATAAATTTTAATTATACTTTTTGTAAATAGTACATTCAATTTCTTGTCGGAAATAACATCTGCTTGTGAATATTACAACAATAGTTTAGTAAATTTTTTATAAAGTTTTTATATATAGAAAAAAATGTTTCGATAAACAAATATTACCGTTTTTGTTTTTGATTAAAGTGAAATACTTTTAAAAAGTGAAAAAAACACATTTTTTGGATTAAAATTATATCTTAATAGTATATTATCATCTGAAAAATTGTACAGGCAAATAATATTCAGTTTTTTGTCTAATTAATTGTAAATAATACTTCAAAAATGCAAAAAAAAACACATTTTTTTCGATTAAAATTAATACTTGAATCAATTATTGTCAGAAATTTCAAATATTATAAATTAAATAAATTTTAATTATACTTTTTGTAAATAGTACATTCAATTTCTTGCCGGAAATAACATCTGCTTGTGAATATTACAACAATAGTTTAGTAAATTTTTTATAAAGTTTTTATATATAGAAAAAAATGTTTCGATAAACAAATATTAGCGTTTTTGTTTTCGATTAATGTGAAATACTTTTAAAAAGTGAAAAAAACACATTTTTTGGATTAAAATTATATCTTAATAGTATATTATCATCTGAAAAATTGTACAGGCAAATAATATTCAGTTTTTTGTCTAATTAATTGTAAATAATACTTCAAAAATGCAAAAAAAAACACATTTTTTTCGATTAAAATTAATACTTGAATCAATTATTGTCAGAAATTTCAAATATTATAAATTAAATAAATTTTAATTATACTTTTTGTAAATAGTACATTCAATTTCTTGCCGGAAATAACATCTGCTTGTGAATATTACAACAATAGTTTAGTAAATTTTTTATAAAGTTTTTATATATAGAAAAAATGTTTCGATAAACAAATTATACCGTTTTTGTTTTTGATTAAAGTGAAATACTTTTAAAAAGTGAAAAAAACACATTTTTTGGATTAAAATTATATCTTAATAGTATATTATCATCTGAAAAATTGTACAGGCAAATAATATTCAGTTTTTTGTCTAATTAATTTTAAATAATACTTAAAAAATGAAAAAAAAACACATTTTTTTCGATTAAAATTAATACTTGAATCAATTGTTGTCAGAAATTTCAAATATTATAAATTAAATAAATTGTAATTATACTTTTTGTAAATAGTACATTCAATTTCTTGTCGGAAATAACATCTGCTTGTGAATACTACAACAATAGTTTAGTAAATTTTGTATAAAGTTTTTATATATAGAAAAAAATGTTTCGATAAACAAATATTAGCGTTTTTGTTTTCGATTAATGTGAAATACTTTTAAAAAGTGAAAAAAACACATTTTTTGGATTAAAATTATATCTTAATAGTATATTATCATCTGAAAAATTGTACAGGCAAATAATATTCAGTTTTTTGTCTAATTAATTGTAAATAATACTTCAAAAATGCAAAAAAAAAACACATTTTTTTCGATTAAAATTAATACTTGAATCAATTATTGTCAGAAATTTCAAATATTATAAATTAAATAAATTTTAATTATACTTTTTGTAAATAGTACATTCAATTTCTTGCCGGAAATAACATCTGCTTGTGAATATTACAACAATAGTTTAGTAAATTTTTTATAAAGTTTTTATATATAGAAAAAAATGTTTCGATAAACAAATATTACCGTTTTTGTTTTTGATTAATGTGAAATACTTTTAAAAAGTGAAAAAAACACATTTTTTGGATTAAAATTATATCTTAATAGTATATTATCATCTGAAAAATTGTACAGGCAAATAATATTCAGTTTTTTGTCTAATTAATTTTAAATAATACTTAAAAAATGCAAAAAAAAACACATTTTTTTCGATTAAAATTAATACTTGAATCAATTGTTGTCAGAAATTTCAAATATTATAAATTAAATAAATTTTAATTATACTTTTTGTAAATAGTACATTCAATTTCTTGTCGGAAATAACATCTGCTTGTGAATATTACAACAATAGTTTAGTAAATTTTTTATAAAGTTTTTATATATAGAAAAAATGTTTCGATAAACAAATATTACCGTTTTTGTTTTTGATTAAAGTGAAATACTTTTAAAAAGTGAAAAAAACACATTTTTTGGATTAAAATTATATCTTAATAGTATATTATCATCTGAAAAATTGTACAGGCAAATAATATTCAGTTTTTTGTCTAATTAATTTTAAATAATACTTCAAAAATGCAAAAAAAAACACATTTTTTTCGATTAAAATTAATACTTGAATCAATTGTTGTCAGAAATTTCAAATATTATAAATTAAATAAATTTTAATTATACTTTTTGTAAATAGTACATTCAATTTCTTGTCGGAAATAACATCTGCTTGTGAATATTACAACAATAGTTTAGTAAATTTTTTATAAAGTTTTTATATATAGAAAAAAATGTTTCGATAAACAAATATTAGCGTTTTTGTTTTTGATTAATGTGAAATACTTTTAAAAAGTGAAAAAAACACATTTTTTGGATTAAAATTATATCTTAATAGTATATTATCATCTGAAAAATTGTACAGGCAAATAATATTCAGTTTTTTGTCTAATTAATTTTAAATATTACTTCAAAAATGCAAAAAAAAACACATTTTTTTCGATTAAAATTAATACTTGAATCAATTGTTGTCAGAAATTTCAAATATTATAAATTAAATAAATTTTAATTATACTTTTTGTAAATAGTACATTCAATTTCTTGTCGGAAATAACATCTGCTTGTGAATATTACAACAATAGTTTAGTAAATTTTTTATAAAGTTTTTATATATAGAAAAAAATGTTTCGATAATCAAATATTACCGTTTTTGTTTTTGATTAAAGTGAAATACTTTTAAAAACTGAAAAAAAAACACATTTTTTGGATTAAAATTATATCTTAATAGTATATTATCATCTGAAAAATTGTACAGGCAAATAATATTCAGTTTTTTGTCTAATTAATTTTAAATAATACTTCAAAAATGCAAATAAAAAACACATTTTTTTCGATTAAAATTAATACTTGAATCAATTATTGTCAGAAATTTCGAATATGATAAATTAAATAAATTGTAATTATACTTTTTGTAAATAGTACATTCAATTTCTTGTCGGAAATAAAATCTGCTTGTGAATATTACAACAATAGTTTAGTAAATTTTTTAAAAAGTTTTTATATATAGAAAAAAATGTTTCGATAAACAAATATTACCGTTTTTGTTTTTGATTAATGTGAAATACTTTTAAAAAGTGAAAAAAAACACATTTTTTGGATTAAAATTACATCTTAAAAATTGTACAGGCAAATAATATTCAGTTTTTTGTCTAATTAATTTTAAATAATACTTGAAAAATGCAAAAAAAAAACACATTTTAATGTAATATTGTCTAGAAATCTGTACCAAATAATATTACTAGAGTATTATTGTTGTAATATTAATAATATGATAAATAGTACAATAATTAAAAACATATACAAAGTTTGTTATTTAAATAACTCTTGCTAGTTTTCATAAAATTACTTTAAAAAAATCGTCATTGATAAAAATAATGCCAAGTAACATCAAATCGTGCCCAAAAAATATATCAACAAAACATATCTGGAAAATAATAACAATTTTCTCTGCATTTATAAAACATACTCAAAAACCTGTGCATGCAAACATTTTTAATATTTTTCGATCAACGCAACATCAATCGTTTTTTTACTAAACGATATCATTATAACGGCCGCATTTCGGGTCAGCGATAGAATTTAACATAAAAATAGAAAGCATGCGTCGAAAAAATATCGAATTAGGGGATATTTATCATCGACAGAATCACACGCCGAAGAAAGGCCAAAAATAGGCGTCGAACATTACATCCAAAATTGGAAAATTTTTATGTAACGCCGAAATCCGAGCATTATTTTGGACTGTCGTCTGTCGTCGCGACAGTGTCGCGTCTTGTTTTTAGTGCGGTAGGTTAATGCGATTATCAGTTGTTTACGAGAAACTGGGCAAAAGTGTATAAACCTTTCGAAGAAAGAATTTCTTTTTGGGTCCGGGCGGTCATTGCAGGTACAAACTATAATTAGGTTCATTACCTGATAGGTTTGTTTTCCATCGAATGCGCATGCGTCATTTTCCGACGTCATCGTAGCGGTCAGTGGAAGGGGTGGCAAGGCGACGTCCTGCCCGCCCCCCACCACCGGCGAGCGCTCATACATATACCTTCGTTCCCACAGAGTTCCCACATTCGGTTGAAAGCAGCAGTAGGCTGAACAACTATCGCTCAGTTTCATCCCGGGTTGCTACAGTTCGTATTTAGTAGTTCGGTTGCAGCCGTGCATGGTGTTTATTCTTCACTTTTTTAAATTCAGTGTGTGCAAAACTTGGATTACATTAAAACAGAAAATTCATAACGTTTGTGTTTTGATCTCCATCAGTGCTCCAACATTGTCGGAACAGCTGGCAATCATGTCGGTTATTGACAGGATACTGTACTACCAAAACTGCATATTCAATTCCTACAAAGACAACGCAAGGGTAAGTTACAATTCTATTATACTTTAAAAAACATTCAAATAAACACCTTTATTTTTTAAGTTTTTTTTAAATTTTCATAACCTATAAAACCGGATCTTTCGATTTTCCATAAAGAAATTTTATAATTTTTTTAAACTATACAAAAAATGTTCTAAATAGATAAATTTTTATTTCAGCTCTTGCATTGTATTGGAAAGTTAAATGCTTTGCCAGTCACGGTAGATCATCTACAAGATACCGGCATTGGCAAAACAGTAAATTCTTTGAGGGAATTCAGATACGGCGTGGGTAACACCTCTAGAGATTTGGTAGAGAAATGGAAGAAAATGGTGCACGATGACGATGACGATAGAGAAGCGGAAAATGAATCTTGCGTAACGGTTAACATTGAAAGTTATGCTAACGAACGTACAGAATCGCCGCAAGAAATGCCCGATTCCCAGTGTCAAAGCGAAGAGTCTCCAGCCTCTTCGGAAAGTCGCGTACAAGAAGATTCTCCGACTTCTTTAGAGCTAGATATTCCGGTAGATTCGTCTCACGAATCTACGTCAAGCGGCACTGACGATAACAGAGAAACGAGAGATGCGCACAAAAGCCATCACAGAAGTAGAAGTTCGAAACGTAGCGACGGACACGACAGCACGCCATCAACTTCCGAAACGAACCATATGGATAGTTCCAACAGTTCCAGTGACGATAGAAAACACAGGAAAAAAACAAAACGTTCAAAAAGAGACAAAAGTCGAAAGTCAAAATCGTCGAGGAAAAGTGATGATCGTCATCGTTCTAAGCACAGTTCTCACCAGAAGAGATCTGCCGAATCTTTCCCAGAATCACAGCCAAAGAGTAAGAGATCAAAATCATCCTCTTCTGAAAAAATAGACAAAATGTCGCCTGACTTTACTGTCATTTCTTTAGAAGATAATATATCAAAGAATGAAAAAGAATCTAGTCGCAGACACGACTCGTCCAGAAAAGATGACAAACGCAGTGATGATTCGAAAAGAAGCGAAGATAAGCGTGACAAGAAAAGGAGTGATGAATCGAGAAACAAAGAGCTGAAGAGGAAAGAAGAAAAAGAACGAGAGCTGAAGAGAAAAGAAGAAAAAGAACGAGAGCTGAAGAGAAAAGAAGAAAGAGAACAAGAGCTGAAGAGAAAAGAAGAAGAAGAACGAGTGCTGAAGAGAAAAGAAGAAAAAGAAAAAGAGCTCAAACGAAAAGAAGAGAAAGAAAAAGAGCTCAAGCGAAAAGAAGAGAAAGAAAAAGAGCTTAAAGGAAAAGAAGAGAAAGAAAAAGATCTTAAAATAAAAGAAGAAAAAGAAAAAGAGCTTAAAAGAAAAGAAGAAAAAGAGCTCAAGCAAAAAGAAGAAAAAGAAAAAGAGCTCAAGAGAAAAGAAGAAAAAGAAAAAGAGCGCAAGCGAAAAGAAGAGAAAGAAAAACAGCTCAAGCGAAAAGAAGAAAAAGAAAAAGAGCTCAAGCGAAAAGAAGAGAAAGAAAAAGAGCTCAAGCGAAAAGAAGAAAAAGAAAAAGAGCTCAAGCGAAAAGAAGAAAAAGAGCTAAAACGTAAAGAAGAAAAAGAGCTACAACGTAAAGAAGAGAAAGAAAAGGAAAGCCGAAAGAGTCACTCGAAAGAATCCTCCAAATCAAATTCGTCGCACAGTTCTTCCAGCAGCAGATCTACGGACGAAAAATCAAATAAATCCGAGCACAGCAAACCAAAAGATTCCGAGGAGAAGATGAATGGCAAAGAAAAGAATCGACAGTTGTCAGGTGACGAAGAAGGCGGTATCGACTCCAATTCAGGCACAAGTTTTGCCGAAGCTCTTGGAATGTGCACTGCACCAAAGGCAAGGAAACGGAAGAGCGAAAAGTTGAATTCATCTTCCAAGAAAATCAAATTGGATTCGACTTCATCGAGCATCAGCAAATATCAGTTTGTCAAACTTAGCAACGGACAGACTAAGGTAAGAATTAGATCTATATATACTAAATAATTGAAGATAAAACAAACGAAGTTGATATATTGTATAACCTCCGCATTCAAATTGTTCAATTCAATTGTGACATATTGTAATCATTGTTCTTTCAATTTTTAATTCATCTAATTTATTATTTTACTCAGAGTTATTACAATATCATACTTTTTTAGGATAAAAAATGTATAACTGGTTTTTTATTATTTCAGACGGTGGATTTGCTCTCGTCAGATGTACAGCTTGAGCCGTTACAAGCCGACTTGGTAAAAACGTTGCCGGATATCGATCATCGTCATAATTCGTATCAAGCCCATGCTACTAAGAATCCAATGAACTCCAAATTCCAGGAAGATATCGCATTGAGCCAATTCTTGCATACGAAAACACAAAGGACCAAAGTTTTCTCAGGAAACAAAACGAAAAATACAACTATTCCAACATTGTACGATAGTTGTGTACGAGTGCTCATTGATAACATTGATTCCCTCGAAGCGACTGGCGGAGTTCCGGCTTACATTCTAAAGCCAGTTTTGGAACAGGCAACGCCCGCTCAACTATTTAAGTTGGAACACCACAATTCGTACCTTGTGGGAGAAACCGAAGAAATGTGGAAATACCACTGCTATAAAGAATTCCGCCTTAGGCAGCGAGAGGAAATGGAAACTTATCGCGAAATGTACATGGTAAGTAATCGTTAACTATTCCATTCAATAACTGATAAATCTTTTAATTTTGAGACGTGTAAATAATAAAATTTTGATATTTCAGAGGTGTTTGGACGAGCGCGAAGCTAGATTGAAGAGTGTGACGGCAAGCATTAAGTCCTCTAAAAGCAAATCAAATCCTGTACGAACAGTAAAATTGGCTTATGTCGACGATGTGGTCAAGCCTCCAATCCAAGTATTGAGGAAGCAAGCGAAGAACGGCACTGCTAATAGTACTTCAACTTGCGATATTAAAAAGAAATTGATATGTGGAGCAGCCGGTACTAGCGGAACTGCCAGTACCAGTGGAAGTGTCAATAATGGCGGAAGTTCTAGCAGCAGTGGCAGTAGTGCACGACCAAGTAGCAGCAACGGAGCTACCAATCCAGTCGCTTCGTCGCCTTCAGTGCGAACTGTTCCAGCACCTCGAGTTGTTAGAATGAAAGCAGGAAAGAAAGTAAGAGCACCATTGATGGCGAAAGTATTGCAACAGATGAAAGGACGTTGCAGACGATAGTCAATACCAGCCATAGGAACTGCCAATGAAAACGGTCATGAACGATCGCTCAGTGACCTGCGAATGTTGCTTTTTGAAGCAACGTGTTTCAGCCACTGATCTGTACAGAAACATTCAGTCTCACCAATGTAAAGTCGGAAAGTCTTCACTCGAACTCTTCGCAGCAATAAGAAGACTTCGATTAAATGCAGATCAGTGGTTTTCAGCGTACTGTATATAAATATCATTCCACACCATTTGTAAATTACGTTAGTACCAATGTCGAATTTGAAACGAATTATCAACAGCGAAAGATATTTATTCGATACTTGCGATATTGAATCGATTAATTTTGAATACGAGAATTAGCATGGATATTTTTTGTACGAAATTTGCATTCGTACATCGAAGCGAAGAAGCCAAGAATGTTTTTTGAAGCTAATTTTTCAAACGTGAAAATTAACTCTCATCGATCTCACCTTTTGTGTTTCAAGCAATATATTCAACTGCAAACGTCACTTATGAGATATTTTTTAATTTACGCATTTTGTTCCGTGTATTAGAGAGTTAATTTAATTATTATTGGTTTAAAATATAAATCCCAGTTCTTGTTTAATTCGGTTTTGCATGTAAATGCTACATTAACGAATGTTCTTGTAGTCGCAATGGCTGAAAACATTCAAGGAAGTTGAATGATGTAACCAGGAGTGAAGTTGAATACCGTGCATTTTCACTTGGACTACGCTTGCCATTCAGTGTGTTTATTGAAATATTAAAGAACAAAGAGAACTTTGTTATAGAAAAACAAGAACTGTGGAAGTAAATGAAGACGTAAGCAAAGACCCACCATTTTGAAATCCTCAATCGAAAGCTTAAAAGAGAGAAAAAGTGATGAACACAACGGGATCGACTGTATACCAAAGCCCTCAAGTGTGATAAAACGAAGCTTATCTACGATGAAGAGTATCAAAATGGAGCCTGAAACCTTCATTAGTAGAAAGTTCAAGTTCAAGCAAGTCTGCAATGTTCGCAATAACGTAAGTTTTCAACATATTAATTTGTTGAAACTAACAAACATTGCATGAGCTTCCTTTTGCATAATACGTTTACTTTGATTACGGACTTGCATACGAATGACGAAAGTACAATAACTTAGATAATAAGTAAGATTAATATATAAATTAGACGCAATATTTTATAGTTTTAGTTACTTTGTAGCTTTAGTTTTTCTTATTTTACGAATTGACAAGCTTAATTTTTTAAGAGCGCATTTACTTTGTACAAATTTATTATTACTTATTATAAACGTGTTTTAGCTATTAATTAGAAATAAAAAAAAAACATAATTCCAAATGTAAATTATTCCTCTACCTTCAATTATTTATTAATTCGCCAAAGAAATATTAAAAAAAAATGATAGATTAATCTTTTGAGGCTATGTTTATGGCTGCTTTAATCGAGATTTTCTTTCGACAATTCATTTCTTTTAGTCGAACTGGTTGCAAATCTACTTCTAAATTTTTATTAACATGGGACGCTAAGAATATTTCTAGACTCTATTTAAACTACTAAGGATTAGAAATTAATCTGACCCCATAATTCCAACATTCAAACACTTGCATGTTATTATCATTGGTGATCATTCCTTGTTTTAATTTAATTACTAAGTAAAAATTCCTGAAGTGGCCCCCTCTATTTTAGCAAAGTTAAAAATCTTGAAATTAATTTTGCATTTTACAGTTCTGGTGTCTGATAATGTGTTTACCTATTATAAAAGTTATTGCTATATTAAAATTTGAAGCAAATTTTTTTTTAAATGCCTATAGATAGTAAAGATTTAACCCTCTGAAGCATTTTTTTCTTACATGATCGTCGCTTATTACGAATCCGACCTTCGATTTTCAAAATTCAAAATGGTGGATCCAATATGGCGTACGGAAATGTTAAAAACCGAGTAATCAGCGACTCCATTCTCCAATTAAACCCTTCAAGCAAATCCAATCAATTTTTAATTTTGTCTTCCGCCATATTGGATCGGACATTTTGAATTTTGAAAACCTAAGTTCCCAATCGTAATCAACGACCCCGAAACCCCCGAGTAACAAGTTTCAAGCAAATCCGATTAGTTTTCAAGTTTTTGTCCGCCATATTGGTTCCGCCATATTGATTTTTGAAAAAATGATCCCAGATTCGTTATTAGTGTCCAGAAATACTTCATATAGATTTTTTCTACTTTTTTTATCCTGTAGTTTAGACACAATTACATTTGTAAAAAACTACAGTAGAAAGAATTTTTTTTTAATTATTGCAAAATTCATTTCCAACTATTTTGAAGTGTTCTCATATTTAGTTAGTAAGTAAATTTTCCGATGTATATAGTGTATTCCTGATATAAGTAATAAAGTCGATTATTATTATTATTATTATTATCTGCAAACATTTTTCAAAATAAAAAAAAATGCCATGTTTTTTAGGTCTTTTTTTTTACTTTTCACAAATTTCTCCATGGAAATGGATTGGAAATGAATGAATGAAATGCATATATAAAAAGTGATCCCGATTGTTGTACATAAATAATATACTGCAGTGGCCCTACTTCGGCGTCTTCTTCCCTTATTTTACCTCTTCTCCTCATCCTCACCACTGGCAGTATGAGAGAATAAAAACAGAGAGAGAGGAGATATGTACAGTAGGACCTCTCTTATTCTAATTGCCTTTCTTATACTAATTGTCGAGCCTCGCTTATTCTAATCGTTCCCCCACAAGTCTTCTCCCACTATCACACGAAAAGTCAACGAAAAATATTGTCCACGAATCACAAGCGCGCAAGCAAAGTAAGTGGGGGTAAAGGGAAAATTAGAATAAGAGAGGTCGGCGCCATCTTGAAAAACTTTACTAATTAGAATAAGAGAGGTCCTACTGTATAGTGGCGTCCATCTTCACCTTTATGCACAAGCGCAAACAGCAGTCCGCACTCTTATGAACACTTTCAAATGGCGAATGGTGGGGGAACTCACGAGGGGAAGAATTTAACATAAGGGACGAAAAAAAGTTAAAATAAAGGACGCAGTTAAAATAATGGGAGTTAAAATAAGGGGAGGGCCACTGTAATAGAATATTTTTTAGAAGCAATGGACGATTCAAAATGGCCGCGAAAATAAGCCTGTTTTTTCAAAATTGCCAATTCCTTGAAATAGGGATCGTAGAAAGATTTTTGTTAGTTTTATATAGATGATATAAATATTGACTTGTTTTGAACGAAAATTATAATAATTTTGAATTGATAAATTTTTGTTTTACTACAATTTATAGGTCAAACCAACTTCTTTTTTATTGTACCATCACTGAATTTCTCGTCAAAAATAACTAAAGAAATAATGTTTTCAAATTTTTAAAGAAGTATTTCATAGAGTTGGATTTTAAAAGTGGTGCCTCCCCTTAATTATAACTTTTATAATCAAGTAAATATTTGCATATCCTTCGGTAGACATATTATCAGATACCAAAACTTTAAAGTGCAATGATTAATTTAAAGATTTACATCTTTGCGAAAATAGAATGGACAAATTTCAGGAATTTTTACTTTACTGCAAATACACATTTGATAAGGTTTAATTTTTCGACCGATTTATAAATTGAGATATTCTTAAATAGTTCTCGTTTCTTTCTGTCATATATATATATATATAATAGAAATTAAAAATTTTTAGTTTAACAAAAATCTAAATATTACAGGAAGAGAAAAAAAACAAACAAAGGTTAATAGTGGAGGTTTTTTTGTAATATAAATAAATGAAAATTTAGCGATGTTTCGAAAAAAACCATAACTATTTGAGAATATATTACTGCAAATTCTTAATTATTAATTTAAACGCTTTCTACGTTATAATTAAATTATTAAAATTAATGATGATTAACCTCCTGACTTTTTTACAGCACGTGTTGCAGAGATAATCACGGTATCAAAGGCATCAGTGGCATGAACATATTCCAGTCATATGTTTCAATTCATCAATGGAAGTCATCAGTGTTAAATTTTAACACTACCGTCGTTCACTTGCTGCGTTAATTCTGATAAAATATATAGATTCGTTTTTAGTGGAAAAGATACTCGAGGAGATTTTATATAGAATTGAAATTTACACATCAAAGTGAAGTAACCACGTAGTGGTTCTATTGTATTTTGAGCAATATTTACAAACTTACGGAGATGTCGAAAAAATCTGAAATATCTACAAGATGTATTATTTTGACTGTTTAGTTTAGTTAATTATTATTGTAAAAAGAAGTATGTATATACTATACTTAAAGTCAAATAACTAAGTCGAAAAATGATTTAACTTTAAAGGTGGATGACGGATCTCGTGCATTTTCAACTGGATCCAGTCTTGGGTCTCTTCAACTACGCTTATTATTCGAGATGCGTTGTTCGTCGATATTAGAATCGATGTATAGTTCTGTATATATATACGGTAATATCCACGTAAATGGTTTTATTGTTTTGTATGTTTTAGTCTCGTACAAAGCGCCAATGATTTTTTACCACGATGTAAAGCGATGAAATGTATTTTACTTACGAACGACTGAAGGGTGTATGGAATACCCTATAAAAAAATAAAATATGATTGTCGTCATGGCTTAAAAATCTTGTCTATCATTTTCCCTAACCTACAATTTCGAAACTAAGAAATTTTAATCAACGTAAACCAAAATATTAACAGTCTTAATTCCATGTATTCGTACAATTTATTTAAATTACTTCGACCCAGACTGAGTCTGGACGAAGTATTGAATTTGGTCACTTCGGGCAAAAAAATTACCATATAGTTTTTCATCAAATGTCGACGTTTCAGACCCTAAGGAACCCAAATCAACAATAAAAAAATTTTTGTCCGTGATCTTGTACGTACGTACGTCCGTACGTCCCGTTTTTTTGTCTCGCGATAACTCGCGAACGGATAAGCGTATCGACATAAATTTTTTTTAAAATGCGCGTCTTGGCATAACTTAGATCTGATTAGATTTTGGGGCAGATCCACACGTCCATTACTAAAAAAAATTAGCCCCAATTAAGTTTCTTTGTAGTTTTTTGCATTTATTTTGAAAAATACAAATTTTATTAAAAAATGTTTTAAACAAAAAAGATAGAGCATGAAATTCTCTACAAAAAAGGTTGTATGCATTTTCTTCCTAAAGTCAACGATAATGCCATAAAAACTGGTTTAAAGTGTTTATGACTATTGTCTGAAAAAGTATTGAATTTGGTCATCGCGGCAAAAAAATTATCCTATTGTTTTTCATCAAATTTCGACGTTTCGACCCGCTACCCCCTAGGGGTAGTCTTTGCCAGCTCCTCGGGCGCGGTGACCCCCTACGGGCGCAAAGTTCATTTACGCCCTTGATACGAAAATAACTATTTCCATATATCTGAAAGATGTCTTATATATATATATATATCTATAAGATATCCGTCATAGATCTTTTCGACACTTTCTAGATATCTTGGACTAATTATATGTATATATATTGTATATACACGGTGATCGGCCAACCATTACCCAGCGGCTAACTGTAGATTGTACAGATAATTCTGAGCAACTTTTTCCTCTGAAAAAATTTCCGGGAAAGTAGAGTTTTTAAGTTATTCAACACTAAAATTTAGGGGGAAAAATCACTTTTTTTTAAATATCTCGGCTCTGTATGAAGGTATCTTAGCGAACCGAAGCTCATTTTAAAGATATTTTCAAGCTGTACAAGTTGCCTCTGTTAGTTTTGGACCTACAATGAATATTTCTCTTGTTATAGCCATAAAAACGGGGGTAAATGCCGATTTTTCAGGTTTTTCGCGTCTAACTCGATTCGACACATAGCTATCGAAATATCACACTGGAAAAAGTTGTAGGCCTTGAAAACACAAACATTTTTTGTCCTCTAATACGATGCGATTAAATTAAAACTGAACCCTATTTGCACTCGTTTTCATAACATTTTGTTATTAATATCGATTTATTTGTCGTACTGTATTTTGTCGACTTTACGAGGCTCTTGTAGGGTTCAGTTTTAATTTAATCGCATCGTATTAGAGGACAAAAAATGTTTGTTTTTTCAAGGCCTACAACTTTTTCCTGTGTGATATTTCGGTAACTATGTGTCGAAACGAGTTAAACGCGCAAACCCTAAAAAATTGGCATTTACCCCGTTTTTATGGCTATAACAAGAGAGATATTCATTGTAGGTCAAAAACCAATAGAGACAATTTATAGAGCTTTAAAATATCTTTAAAATGAGCTCCGGTTCGTTAAGATACCTTCAAACAGAGTCGAGATATTTCAAAAAATGTGATTTTTTCACCTAAAGTTTAGTGTTGAATAACTTAAAAACTCTACCTTCCCGGAAATTTTTTCAGAGGAAAAAGTTGTTCAGAATTATCTGTAGAATCTAGAGTTGGCCGCTGGGTAATGGTTGGCCGATCACCCTGTATAATATCATAATAATACAGACAGTAATTAGTAAAACACAGTAAACATGTAATACGCATCGAATAGTCTATTAGAATACAAGTGCATGAAGTAAGTGTTTTGCAACTTTCATTTATTAATACTTCGGCTGGCCTGTTGTCGGGGTCCAAGTTTTGAAAATGCTCATTTTCAATTTTCATACATATAAGAATCACTATATTGTTGTAACACATCTATCGAAGTCACTTGGGCCTAAATATGATTGGACCCCCAAATATCAATATAATTTTATAATATAATTGAAAGATGTTAGTAAACAAACGATTATTAACGAATAGCCGACACTCCACTGGGTCGAAGTTTCTGAGCGAGCGAGGCACCACGCCAACACTAGTTGAATTTTTATTTACATTTAAAGTTTTGTAAGGCAATGGCTTATTTACTCGTAAGAAAGGAAAAGTTCAATTGAGAAAATATCCAACATGTGTTACAGAAAACAAGAATATTCTTATCGAATTGTGCCAAAAATCAAGTTTTTGAACCTGTCAAGTAGCTGAAATAAAAAACAAATAAATCCACAAAAAAATGACAGCACCAAAGTACATAAACAGTTACAAAATTTTTATTTTCAAACGTTTCAAAAAACATTTTGTTGCTTCGTTGGATAAATACCGTCATTGTTACGGTTATTCATTTGTTTTTCGTACAAAATAAAGTAGTGTCATAATCGTAAGAAATTCCCTAATTTCTCATTCGACTTAGCTTCGCGAAAATTTCCTTGTGCACTTTTCGTGGCGAATTGTCGATTTTAACATTAATTTATTGCATCTCTTGATCGAATGGAATAGCTCGAGGCTTCGGCAGAAACTTTTTAAACTCAGCTTCGTCGCAATTGAAGAAACTTTTCGACCAGTTCAGAAAATACCCTTCAATTAATGGCGACAAAACTCGTAAAAGTTCTATAATACGAAAATTGTACAAAACTGTTCGACATTACTGGATTCTTCGTATTCGTTCGCTCTCTTATAATTAACGGTGTTCGTTAATTATTCACTACAATAATTTAGTTTTACAATCGGGGGTTAAATAACAAAAACGAAATGGAAGTCCATGATTGTTCACATCTCCCTTTATCACCTCCGAAGGAATCTCGCACTGTTCATTGTCGTTTTAGTCTTAATTTTCTACTTTTTTTTCCTCTTTTACTTTCTTCCACTTTATTTACTTACACTAAACAATGAGACAGAGAAAGAGAGAGCTCGTATAAACGACGTTAGTCCAGTATTTCACAGCCACCATTGGTAATCCGGACCTGAAGGCGAGTTTCCGAAATTTACACCAGTTTTCGAAGGAGGCGCGGCCTTTTATAACGACGTATTCTTCAATTTCTCTTTTTTTCATTTCATGCTGTTCCGATATACACGAGAGAACTATTCTTCTTGTAATAACGAAGTGATAGAATGTTTGCGCAATTCGTTGTGAATTCATGAGTGCTTGATGTAGGACTGTTTGATTCTCTGAAAATTCAAAATAAAAACAATTATTGATTTGTCTATACCAAAAATTGAAAATATAAAATACTGTCCACAACATTTAACCCTTTCGCTTTGGACTATGTGTATAGAGGTAGTTCTAAAAGATTGGATAAACAGAGAATAAACAAACAGATATATACCAGCGTTATATTTTATTGGGTATTTTAAATCGCAGGATCCGAATTTGACGGAAAATTTCGAAAATTCTAAACGTAAAATCCAATATGCCCGCACCAAATTGGACAATTTTTAAGCATTTTTCATTATACACGTAATTATAAAAGAATTAATGAATAGAGAACAAACAAAAAGATATACACCAGAGTTAGGTTTTATTGGGCATGTTGAATCACTGGATCCAAACTTGAAGATAAATTTTATAAAGATTTAAACAGAAAATTCAACATGGCCGCTTGACTTAAAAAAAAATGTCGGCCATATTGGATATGCCATTTTGAATGATTGAAAATTGACTAAAAAACATAAATATCAATATTTACACAAATTTCAAATTGGTCGGAAACATTGTAACATTTTAAGCCCACTTTTGAGATTTCAGTCTTCACAGCGAAAGGGTTATTGTAAAAGCTCATCGAATCACAGTATTTGTACTAAACTTACCTTTCGCTTGTTTTTTTAATGTGTTCCTGTGTCGACCACAGGTTTACAACTCCATCCATGCTACCGCTGGCAACATATTGGCTATCGGGACTCCAGTCTATATTCATCACTGTGTCCTTATGGCTGTTATGGCTGGGATGGCGGCCGAAAGTGGACGCCACCTCTCTGCCGTGAAAGGGCCAAATCGACCAGAAGGGTCGATTTGAGGATTCTTTTAGGGTGGACGGAGCTGCGAATGTGTTAGTTCAAAAAGGAAAGGAGAAAGGTGAAAATAAATTACAACTCGATTTTCTTTTGTTATTTGTTTTATTTTATTTAGGGATCGCGTTACGGCGGCGATATTCTTCCAGCGTGATTTTTACCTTCTGCGGGGGAGGAGGCTGATTATGGTCGGGGATGCTCGCTGCCTGTCCTTCGCGTTGGGCGCGTTGTTCCAATAGCAATTTGTACAATTTCCGGGCTCGCTCCCGTTTCCTACGCCGGACACCCTTATTATTTCGGGCCACTGCAAGAACGTAAAAATTTTAGTTTCGCGGAAGGAGAAACGCGGGAAATTGATAAAAAATAATATATAAAAAAAAATAAAAAGGCTATCACCTAATTCCCTATGGGTCGATTCCGCATTGGCACGTACCAATTCCGGAATAAACCGAGGAAAGGGTTTACGAGTTCCTCGAGGGAGAGATAGAAACGCCGGGCCAAAAGATTTGACCCTGGTCCCGTGCTCTGTCCGGGTTCAGGTTAATCGCCTGGAATTTAGGTTAGGGGAAGATACTTACTATTATTTCTGTGCCGGTGGAAGTCCCGAACCCTCTTCAGAACTTGGACTGCTGGGGCTGACGCGATGTAGTTGCGAGCTGGACTTCTGCTCGATCTTAACTGTTCAACCTTAACTGATTAACTGACTTTTTTGGCCCAGGAGGTGCTGTATTTATACTGGATACCGCCTGTGGTGCCAAGTTCCGTTTTGATGCGTTGTGTCGTGTTACGGTTTTTCTATACAAAATTCAGGAGAATGCAAGATTTGCAGCATCCGTCCGAATTGAACAGAATCTTTTTGCGTGTTTCGACAATTACGTTAATTTTAAGATTGTGCAAAAATGAACGGTAGTTGTATCTTGTATAGAACTGGAGATATTTATTTGTTAATATTTACTAAATTAGTTTTTTAATAATCCGATAGATTTTATGCAATTTTTAGTAAATTTGTATTTTTAATAAACTATTTTGTTTTAATACAACTGCTGTTGATTTTTGTACAATTTAACATTATTTTTATTGAAGGCTTGTAAGAGCAATTTACACATAGTGATATAAAGCATGAATTTCGTACAAGACATGAATAAACAATGAGATATTCCTAAATAATTGTTTGTTTTTATAAATTTTGTATTATTGTAGCTTTGAAAACATGATTATCGAGATGCTAAATTTTAAAGGAGGTTCAATTTTGTAATAGAAAATAAAAGGTTCATTGTTTATTCATGAGATGGTATTTACAATGTTTTATAC